>ML292317.1:0-32599 GCA_005239495.1 Nicotiana undulata | reverse complement strand
CATACAAATAGTGCCTCCAAATCTTCAATGCATGAACAATAGCTGCAAGCTCCAAATCATGGACTTGATAGTTCTTCTCGTGAATCTTCAAATGACGTGAAGCATAGGCTATAACCCTCCCATCCTGCATCAACATTGCACCCATCCCAACTCGCGAAGCATCACAATACATGGTATAAGAACCTGAACCTGTGGGCAGTACCAACACCGGTGTTGTGGTCAATGCTGTTTTGAGCTTCTGAAAGCTCGCTTCACACTCCTCCGACCATCTGAACTGAACACTCTTCTGCATCAACTTGTTCATGGGGGCTGCTATAGATAAAAAACCCTCCACGAACCGGCGATAATAGCCTGCTAAGCCCAAGAAACTCCGAATCTCTGTGGCTGAAGTGGGCCTAGGCCAATCTCTAACTGCTGAAACTTTCTTCGGATCCACCTGAATTCCCTCTGCCGATACCACGTGGCCCAAGAATTCCACAGAATTCAACAAGAACTCACACTTAGAAAACTTGGCATACAACTGCATATCCCTCAGAGTCTGGAGGACGACTCGAAGGTGCTGCTCGTGCTCCTCTCGGCTACGAGAGTATATCAAAATATCATCTATAAACACGATCACAAATGAGTCCAAATAAGGCCGGAATACCCGATTCATCAACTCCATAAAAGCAGCGGGGCATTAGTCAACCCGAACGACATGACCAAAAGCTCATAATGCCCATAACGAGTGCGAAAAGGTGTCTTAGGCACATCAGAAGCCCTAATCCTCAACTGATGATAACCAAACCTCAAGTCTATTTTAGAGAACATCGTAGCACCCTGAAGCTGATCAAATAAGTCATCAATCCTCGGCAAAGGATACTTGTTCTTGATAGTAACCTTATTCAACTGCCGGTAGTCAATACACATCCTCATTGAGCCATCTTTCTTCTTCACGAACAATACTGGAGCACCCCAAGGTGAAACACTAGGCCTGATGAAGCCTTTATCCAACAAATCCTGTAATTGCTCCTTTAATTCCTTCAACTCTGGCGGAGCCATACGATACGGGGGAATAGAAATGGGCTGAGTGCCCTCAGCTAGCTCAATACAAAAATCAATATCCCTGTCGGGTGGCATACCCGGCAGGTCAGCAGGGAATACCTCTGGAAATTCACGAACCACGGGCACAGACTCTATAGAAGGAACATCAGCACTAGAATCACGAACATAGGCCAGATAGGCCAAACAACCCTTCTCGACCATGCGCCGAGCCTTCATATAAGAAATAACTCTACCAGAGGAATGACTAGGAGTCCCTCTCCACTCTAACCGAGGTACTCCTGGCAAGGCTAGGGTCACTGTCTTGGCATGAGAGTCTAGAATAGCATAATAGGAAGATAACCAGTCCATGCCCAATATAATATCAAAGTCAACCATATCAAGAAGCAAGAGATCAACCTGAGTCTCCAGACCACCAATAACAACTACGCAAGCACGGTAGACTTGATCTAATAGAATCACCCACCGGCGTAGACACATGTACATCAGTACTCAAGGAACCGCGGGGCATGCTCATATACGGGGCAAAATACGAAGACACATAGGAAAATGTAGAACCCGGATCGAATAACACCGAAGCATCTCGGCTGCAAACTGAAACCGTACTTGTAATAACTACATCAGAAGCCTCAGCATCTGGACGAGCAGAAAAAGCATAACACCGGGGCTGAGCCCTTCCAACCTGTACATTTCTGGGTCTACCTGCTACGGGCTGACCTCTACCCCTCATGGCCTGCCCTCCACCTCTATGAGTCTGACCTCCACCTCTGGCACCACGACCACCACCCCTAACTGGATTAGGGGGTCTGGGTGCACCTGATGCGGGAACCATGGCACGGGAACCCTGATACTGAGAACCACCAAAACCTTGGGGGCAAAACCTGGAAACATGCCCCATACCACTGCAAGTGAAGCAATACCTCGGCTGCTGAGAATACTGACCCTGGAACTGTCCCTGACGACCAGAATGACCACTCTGATAGCTCTGAATCGGCGGAGCACTGATGGACACTGAAGGTGCACTGCGGGATACCTGGAGTGCCGACTGATAAAGCCTAGGAGGATGACCTCTGCCAAAAGGATCTCTTCCTCCATATGAGGCACCACTGAAACGCCCGAAATGACGAGGTCTCTTATCAGACCCCTGTCCACCACCCTAGGATAATACCATGTCAATGCGCCTAGCCACGTCGGCTGCATCCTGAAAGGAGATATCAGTACCCGTCTCTCTGGCCATCTGGAGTCTGAAGGGCTGAGATAGACCCTCAATAAATCTCTGAACCCTCTCCCGGTCAGTGGGGAGTATCATAATGGCATGCCTGGCCAGAGTAATGAACCTGGTCTCGTACTGAGTGACGGACATGGAGCCCTGCTGTAAACGCTCAAACTGCCTCCAAAGATCCTCTCTATGTGTAACTGGAAGGAACTTACCCAAGAACAACTCGGAGAACTGAGCCCAAGTCAGAGGTGCAGACCCAGCTGGTCTGGTCAAGCAGTAATCTCTCCACCAAGTCTTGGCGGTGCATGAAAGACGAAATGTAGCAAAATCAACTCCATTGGACTCCACAATGCCCATGTTCTGAAGAACCTCATAGCAGGTGTCTAAATAGTCTTGGGGATCCTCTGATGGTGCACTAGTAATTGTAGTAGTGAATAACTTGGTGAACCGATCCAACCTCCACAGAGCGTCTGCTGACATGGCTACTCCCTCAACTACGGGTGCCACAATACCCGACGGAACTACTCCTGCCGTCTGAGGTGCCGGAGTTTGGAACTGAGTGGCAAACTGCTCTGGCATATGAATAGAAGGAGTGTGGGTCCCTCCCCCAGCCTGAGATCCAGATGGTGCAGTAGGAAGGAGGTCGGCCTGAGCCACACTCTCCATGAGTCCCTCTAACGGACTAGAGCGTCCTGAAGCACTGGGGTGGCAATGAACCCCTCTGGGACCTAAGCCGGTCCAACTGGGACTGTCGGAGTAGGAACCTCACCGGCAAAGTCTACCTGTGGGTCCTTTACTGGAGCTGCTGCTCTAGATCTTCCTCGGCCTCTAGCACGGCCTCGGCCTCGGCCTCGGCCCCTCGTAGGAGCTGCAATAGGAGGATCAGGCTGCTGGTCGGTCAATGAGGAAGCGCGCGTCCTCGCCATCTGCGAGAGAGTAAAATAGAGACTCAATTAGTATTCGGAATTCAACTGGCACGACAGAGAATGAAAGATGTGAAGTTATTCCTAACTTTGCATCCTCTGGGGGATAAGTACAGACGTCTCTGTACCGATCCCTCAAACCCAAAATCCCACCTTCGGGCCATGACTGCGACTAACGACGAACCCGCTAGACAAGCCAATGTTTGAACTAAATAAAACTAATTAACAACTAAAACGAACAAGATAACTAAGGCATCGATGGTCCGCAATGTGAAGGTTAACAAATTACCAAAATATAACAAAGCAATTTCGAAATAAAACCCATATACAAATCCCAGAACTGGTGTCACATACTCACGAATTGTCTAAGAGATTACTAAAACAAAGGTCTGAAAATAAGTACATAGGACTGTCTTTGAAATATAAAGTAAGACAGAGCTGAAAGTGAAGAGTAGAAGGTGACGCCAAGGCCCACGAACGTCTGCGGGTCTACCTCGATGTCTCATGTATGAACTGATGAGATGCTCCGACCGTCAATGATCACCAGGTCCGACTGCGTAGTCTGCGCAACATAAAGAAGTGCAGGTGTAGCATCAGTACAACCGACCCCATGTACTGAATAAGTGTCGAGCCTAACCTCGGGGAAGTAGTGACGAGGCTAGGACCGACAACATTATATGTACCTGTACAATTCTATATAATAACAAGAAAAAAAATGTCGACGGAAATAAGCAAGTAAGACAGATACGGGGAGAACATGCTGGGGGTAAAAGGGGCAACATAATGCTAGCACGATAGAACAGGGTAATAACTTAAATGTAAAGATAAAGGCAGGAATTTAACTTCTCAAGCAGATAATGAACAGCATAAGGCACGGCATGTCCCATCGTGCATAACCTCACAATAACTCGGCACAGAATGTCCCCTCGTGCGTATATAATAACACTCGGCACAGAATGTCCCCTCGTGCGTATATAATAACACTCGGCACGGAATGTCCCCTCGTGCATAACCTCACAATCACTCGGCACGGAATTTACCCTCGTGCGTATATAATAATACTCGGCACGGAATGTCCCCTCGTGCAATAAATAATCAACGATCAACACGGCATGTCCCCTCGTTAGATAAATAATAAACTATCAGCACGGCATGTTCCCTCGTGCGACAGATAATAAACGATCAACACGGCATGTCCCCTCGTGTGATAATAACAAACAAGCAATCAGATAATGCGAAAATCAACAATAAGAAGTCTCAAGTATATGGAAATGCTCAATAAAATTCTACTGTCCCGGCAAGGAGAAAATCATCAATTACAAACTCAACAAATGCCCCACAAGGGTCTCCGCTATAACCAACCTCGCATCAGAAATACAGTTCCACAGTGCAAGCCTCAACTGAAACCAATAACTCAATAACTCCCCACGTCATGAAACAACATCGAGGTATCACTACTAATTCACCAATTACTCATAGTACGGGAATATTAAGAATACAGTAAGTTTCATCACAAATGACTCACGGGCATGCTTGACCGCAACATATAGGAACTCGTCACCACGCCTATACGTTGGACATGAGTTACACATAGCAAATAAGACTTTATACCTATTGCCTCAAGCTGAGGTTAGGCCAAACATTTACCTCGACTCCAAAAATGCAAGTTAAGCCTCAATCATAGCCTTTCCTTTAGAATCCGACTCCGGAACGGTATTATCTAGACATAATCAACCCAAGTATATCAATAATGGCTCAATAAATCAAACCCATAGCCTAATTATTTATTTCAAAGCATTCTTCCTAAGATTCCAAAATTTGACCCCGGGCCCACTTAGTCCAAACACGAGGCTCAGATCAAAACCCAATCACCCATAACCCCACGAGTTAGAATATATAATTTGTTTTAAGATTCGACCCCAAATTGAGGTTGAATCACCCAAAATTCTCAAAAACCCAACTCTACCTAAAATCCCTAATTCCTACTTTGATATTCCATATTTTTAGCCCTAGATTCTAGTGATTAGTTTATGAAAATAAGAGGAAATGATGTTAACAATACTTACCTATGGAGCTATGGAGGAAAAGTTCTTCAAAATTCGCCTAGGTGGGATGGGGAGGAAGAAGAGTTGTGAAAAATGGGAGAAATCCCGAAATGGTTCTGTTTTTGGGTTATTAAAATCACTGGAGGGATTTACCCTTCGCGTTCGCGGGCCACTGGCCGCGTTCGCGAACGGTTGGCAGCTGGGACTTATGCGTTCGCGGAACCAGGGCCGTGTTCGCGTAGGTCTGACTCCCTAACCTTCCGCGTTCGCGTGCCTCTGCCCGCGTTCGCGAAGAACAACCTACCTGACCCCAGACCCCACCCTATAATACTACGCGTTCGCGAGAGGGGCGTCGCGTTCGCGTAGAGAAGTTCCCCCCATAGCTCCGCGTTCGCGCCCGTACCCCTGCGTTCGCGTAGAACAAAACTCAAGCCACACTATTTACCCTTCGTGTTCGCGAGCCCTTGGACGCGTTCGCGAAGGGTATCACACCAGACATCAGAAACCTGCAACATCACACCAGATTTTTCATGTTTTCACACCCCGTTAGCTACCCGAAACTCACCCGAGCCCTCGGGGCTCAAAACCAAAAACTCACACGACTCCCAAAACATCCTACGGACTTGTTCAAATAATAAAAACACCAAAATACATCAAAAACAATGAATTAAACTCCAAAAATCCATAGAATTTTCTCAAACTTCTAAATTTCCCATTTTTTTATCCGAAACACGTCATTTCAAGTCCGTTTTACACCAAATTTCACAGATTAGACAAATAACATATAATAAACTTGTTCCGGGCTGCAGAACCATAATACGGGCCCGGTAACACGGTTTTCACATAATTATTTATTTTCAAATTCCTTTATTATTTTCAAAAAATAATTTTCTTTAAAAATTCATTTCTCTGTCTTGGGACCTCGGAATTCGATTCCGGGCATACGCCCAAGTCCCATATTTTTCTACGGACCCTCCGGGACCGTCACATCACGAGTCCGGGTCTGTTTACTAAAAATATTGACCAAAGTAAACTTTATTCATTTCATTATCATAAATTCTATTTTTCATCCAATTTCAATATAAAGACTTCCCGGCTACACGCCCGAGCTGCGCACGCATATCGAGGTGAGATTAACGGAGTCTTTCGGGGTCTCGAAATACATATTTAGCTAGGATTACTTAGGATGACCTTTTGGGTCATCACACATGAACACAACTTATTAAGCAAATCCCTTAACTCATTATACAGAGAATTTTTAAAATAGTTTAAGCACAAAGGTGTGACATCCTCGCCTCAATAATCGACTCACAAATACCATGATTTATTCATAATTCACTAACTACTCTAACATAGAGGTCAACAACATTACATTTCCTTAATGAATCATGTTCCCTCACCACATCAAAGAGCTAGTTCTACACACAATGAATTTTTAAGAACATAGGAACTCAAGTTAGACAAAATTCGCTCGCTCTCAGAAGTAACATTCATATGCTACAAATTATGTACCATAGGCTTGCCCGTAGTGTAGTACTCTACTAATCGAGTTCATTCAGTCTAAGATCAATTAGGACTTTCATTGGTTGTAATGTAGGTTGCGGGTCGGGTAGGATACATTTGGAATGAGTGACTACACCTCCCTTAAGCACTTTAATACAAACACTTTAACCTTCAAGACCCTACTTATGTTAAACCAAACATTTCACATTTACTTCAATTTATATTATCCCATATTTCTTTAAGCACACATATATCATTAGCCATCATCATCAATACTTGTTTTTCATACAATATACTATTGTCATTTTTTTTCTTCTTTTTTTCTCAACTGGATTCGATTGACAACTCTTTTTTTTTTCTTAATGCACCTTTCTCCTTATTTCAATTGTTCCACTCAAAAGCCAACCCACCATCCCACACTTTAACTTTTCCATAATTCATCACAATTCAAGTGCTTACGAGAGGTGACAAGGTTCAAATATATGATCGATTCAGACAAAGAGGTATGGCTTGTAATGTGGTTACCAAAAAAACAGGATTATAGGCTCAACGGGGTTAACTACGATATATAACAATCAGGTGGGTAAACTTTATATATCACGCTTAACAAAGAAACGCCTATTTCACTTCCTATACTGAACAATACTACTATTTCGCTTGGCACACACACAGGGCAAGTTCTAGACATCAAATGCAATGCATAGCATACATAGAAAATCTCACACAGACATGGCACATAACTCATTCAGGATTGGTTTTTATCACGACACTCCAGTCAAAACAGTTAAGCAAATTTAAGAATCCACGATTTAAGGTATTTATCCTTGAGTCAAAAATTGATCCTAAGCATCACAACCAGAGTACTGACTATTCTCAAGGCATCACAAAGTTCAGATATATTGTTGCGATTAATTTCTTAGCCTCGTGGTTCCTACTCCTAAAAATTAAAAACTACCTACACCCGGTTCAATTAAAAACCCTTGGAAAAGAACCGCGACCCAAAGAAAAACCAAGGGGGAATTACTACACTACCTAAAACAAAAATCTTTTGGTGTTTTCTTTAGATTTACTTCCCTCAAGAAAACTGTCTAGGAGATCCATCGTCGGGAAGAGTCCAACATATTTCTATATATTTTTTTTCTGCTTTTTTGTTGTTTTTTTCTGTATTTTTTTTTTATTAACACGAAAAACTAAAAACTACTAACAAGAAAGCACACTACTGATAAAAAAATAAAAACACAACAAATATGTACAACACCCCACACTTGAATCATGCAATGTCCTCAGTGCATCACATATAGAAAAAACAAGAAGTAAAAATAGGGTGCAAGAAACCTCTTGATCAAGAAGCGTCGTTATCCTCTAACGCTCTCCATTATTCATCATGTTCATCCGCACCATTAGTTTTTCTTTCCATGCTCTTTCGAACAAACGCTTGATTTAATGTCACGGCACGACGTGAATCACTTTCTGCCTCCACTTTGAACTTATGAATTGGACCCTAATTTTTGATTCTGCTCTATGATCATACTCTTAGGGTGGTGGAATGAATCTGACTGGCCCAATAAAATAATATAGTATTCTGCACTTCTTGGTCTTCAGATGAGATGTGTATTCCCGACTTTTTGGCAAGAAGAATTCCAGAGTATAGGCATCTTATTCCTTATTCCTTGACTCCTCAAGTGGCTCGGATGACTCTACTTTCATATCATCATCCAAACACAATGTGAAAAAATGCTTAGAGTGTGTACCAATGCGCTCAACTACATAAACTTTAGGATTGTCAACATCTTCAACACTAATAACACTAGAGTCAACTAAATATGTATCATCAATGTCCTTGGTTAACTCTAGTATCTCTTCTACAACATTGACATCCTTAAAATCTAGGTTGATTGATTGTTGGTGTTCTACTCTGGCCTTCACCACTAGCACCTCCTCACATAATTTTAAATCCTCAATTATAATGGCAATTTCTGCAGCCAATTCATGCTTTTCTTGGATATCCACAATGTAAGCTTTTTGCGCATTACAAGGTTCAATTACTTTATTCCTTTGAGCCTCCAAGTGGTGAATAGTTTCCTCTTGCCTTTGTATCTGCCGTGGTTTCTCATCATATTGTTCCACATGGCACTTAAAAATCTCTTTGATCTCCTTTAAGTCATCATCCTTGGGTTCTTTGTTCCTATTAACTAGATGAGGTGGCAGTGGCTTCAGTTCCAACTTTGGTGGCTCTTCTATCGATGGCTTGGCTGGAGGAGTTTTTCCTCCCTCTAAGTGCAAAGGCTCAAATTCGAGCTCCCTTTTCCAATAACATTGGCCTTCAAGAGCAAGTACCCACTCTTCCGAGTCTTCTCCATTAGCTTCAGCTAGGTTCATGAGACAAGCTGATAAAGGATCCTCAATGTTCAATGTATCATCATCCACTTCCAGGATTACATCCATGACATCTATTAGAGATCAATTGGCGAATTCACTTGGTCGTCTCATAGATATCTGCACGTTGAATGATATTTCCTCATCATTTAATCTCATCTTGAGCTCTCCAATTTCGCAGTCAATTAGAGCTCTCCTAGTGGCAAAGAATGGTCTTCCCAAAGTTATGGGAATTTCCTCATCAACCCGACAATCCAGAATGACAAAATCTGCTGGGAACACAAATTTCCCAACCTGCACCAACACATCATCAAGGATACCAGAAGGCCTTTTTATTGTCCTATCATCCAGCTACAATAACATGGACGTGGGTCTAGCTCTTCCAATCCCAAGCCTTTTATCGATAGCCAGGGGAATAAGATTTATGCTTGACCTCAAATCACACAGTGCCTTAGCAAATGCAAAGTTACCTATAGTGCAAGGAATCATGAAACTCCCTGAGTCAGACAACTTCTCAGCAATGGGTCTTGTCACAACAGCACTGCAAGTTTGAGTTAGAGTAACTGTGGCCAAGTCTTGGAAGTCAAACTTGCGGGACATCAAGTCCTTCATCATTTTTTCATAACCAAGCATCTCCTTCTGAGCATCAATCAAGGGAATATTTACCTATATTTGTTTCAACGTCTCCAAGAACTTCTTATACTGCTCATCTTTCTGGTACTTGGCCAGCCTCTGTGGGAATGGTGTTGGAGGTCTCTTCTTCCCAGTGATTTGGGATTTTTCTTTGTCAAACTACCTTTATTATCGGTTCTTGGGTTGTCTCAGCTTCTTTCTCAGCCTCGATCTGTGTGTTGGGTTCTCCCTAGGTAGGCTGCACTGTCACCTTAGTCAGTTTTGTTGAATCATCAATTTCAATCGGCATTGGTACCAATGTCTCAGCCTGTCTTCTTTCTCGAGCTCTTTCCTTCTCCAAGTCTAAGTCCCTGCCATTGTGTAGACTCACTCCCATCAACTGCTTTGGACCCTGATCCTTAGGATTTACCTGAGTGTCTGCAGGCAATATCCCATGAGGATGATTCTTCAAAGACATCGAGATCTGGCCCATTTGCACTTCAATATTTTTTATAGTTGACTCATGTGCATCTACTCTCTCTCTTATTTTTGCAGTTGACCCAATAACCTGCTGCATCATTGCTTCAAGTCTGGAAAACCCATCTTCTTGTCTCCCACCATGTTGTTGTTGAGGGGGATGATAAGCCTGTTGTTGATTCTGATTATTGTACCCATGTGGCCTTTGGTAGGGTGCCACGTTACCGTGAGGTCGCATGGATCCCATGTTTCCACTGTTGTGATGCGGCTGAACTGGCTTGTATGGCTGATTTTGCTGGGCCCAATTATGTCCACCATGTCGCTGACCCCCATAATTCGACACATAATTCATGTTTTCAGGGTAGTGATGATGATCATTTTCAGCATTCCACTAATTACCAAGTGTCTGACTAATGCAAGATGTGCATAAGCCCCCATTGGTAGTATCCACAATAGGTACATGTTGCTTCTGCCCTGACTCTTCCACCTTTTTAGTGAGTATGCTCATCTGTGTCATTAGGGTGGCCATATTTTCAGCAAGAATGTTTGATGGATCTAAGGCCACTGAGTGGACTACTGGAGTGATGGGTGCATTTCTGGTGGTCCGCCCCAAATTATGTGCCATTTTATCAAGCAGGATATGGATTTCTCTCCATATTTTGATCAAGAATGCTCCACCAGATGAAGCATCAACATTTGCTTTCACACTATCCGCCAGACCCATATAAAATCGCCGCCCCAACATCTGCTTTGGAACACCGTGGTGCGGACAGATAAGCAACATCGCTTTAAATCGTTTCCATGTTTCTTGCAGTGTTTCCGTCGGCTTCTGTCTGAAACTCAAAATCTCATCAGTCTGCTGAGCTGTTTTGTTTGGTGGATGGAACTTGTTCACAAATTGCTTGACCAACTCCTCCCATGTAGTGATGGAGTTGATAGGGAGTGAGTTTAGCCAAGTCTGGGTTGCTCCTGTCACTGAGAATGGAAACAACAACAGCTTTATTTCTTCCCGAGTCACGTTTGGCTGCCTTTGAGTTTTGCATATAGACATGAAATTCTTCAAATGCTGCTGGGGATCCTCAATGTACGACCCTGAAAATAGTTCCTTGTTCTGCAACAAGAGCAGCATGTTGTTCGTGATCTAAAAAGATTCAGCATGTATTTGTCAGACTACTATTGTCGTGGCCAAATTCTCCGTCGTGGGTTGTGCCCAGTCATATAAAGGCGCCTCTGTCACACGAGGCGCTACTACCTGCTCAGCTAGGTCAACCACGTTGTCCTCATTGTTCTTCCTGTTGTTTACTATATCTGCCATGTCTGGTTCAAGTTGTTCAGCTGATTGTTGTTGTTTTCTTTTCCGGTTGGCCCGGTTCAAGGCCTTGAAAACTTTCTCGGGGTCTGCTAAAGCTTCAAACACTTCACCAGTTCTCGATGAGTTTCTAGGCATGCACCTCTACAGCCAAGTTAGCAAACGTTAAAATTTCAATGTATGGATGAAAGTGAAGAAAATTGACTACACTAAGAATTTTTCTATTTCTTCTAACTGTAATTGATAACACCGTTAATTCCCCGGTAACGGTGCCAAAATTGGATAACGCCCAACTATGCTTTATAAAGAGGACTAAGCGGATGTTGCAAATATAATCTGAGTATTTAGCTTAGAGTTGGGCGTGATCAACTTCCAAAAGATTATGAATAACAATTTTTGGTATTTCTATTAACTAGAATCGAATAAAATTTAGTAAACTAAAAGCTAACTATTACTGTGTTGTAAACAAATAAGAGAAGGATCTAAGGTTGTGGTTTTCCTTGTTGACGGAATCCCTTCCTGTTATGTTTCATATAGTTTTTCTTAATCGTCTCTATCAATCATGAGCACTCTTGTTACCGTAAATCTCTCCCAAGTAATTACGACAATTTACTAGACGCACTCTCCCGAGTTACACTAGCTATATTTTATTATACCTTACTTTAGATTGCACCCAAGGTATTGTTATCCCTAATCCAACCTTTAAACCCTTGGTTATGGATCCCTCTTATACTTTGGGAGTGGTGTCGTTCAATAACTACCTAAATATGCACTCTCTCCCGAGTAGATACACACTAAATAGGCACAGCTAATTGAGGGCCCTTCAATCAACTACAACAAGAACTTAGTTGAACAAATAGAGATGAAACCGGGAAAACTATATTAATATAACATGAAGTTCATACTTCAACAGGTTCCACCAAAACCTTAGACTAGGAGTTTAGCTCCTTATGCTCATAGTAATCAAATCCAAAATAAATTGCATAATTAAATTATAGAGTAAGGAATAAAGGATGTAAAAATCAATGTTTTGAATTCCCGAGTAGTGTTCCACGATCTCCTCTTGTCTTCAATGGAAAAAGTCCCTCAAAGTTGTGTTTTTGGGTCTATTTATATGTTTGGGACAAGACCTAAACATGTAGCTTACTTCTAGTCAAATCGGGAAACACTTAAAACCTTCAAAACTCGGATTGGGCCTGAACTTAGGCTTGGCGCCACCTGGAAAACGCCTGGCTAACGCCTGGGTAGGCCTGGCTTTAGGCTGGACTCGCTAGGCTAAAGCCTGGTCTGGCCTCGCCTTAGCCAGGCTAAAGTCTGGTCTGGCCTCTCCTTTTCATCGTTCTTGAGCGCATTTTCAACGTTTATGCATCCATTTAGCTCGGCTTCCATTTCCAATTCACCTACACATGAAATAGATTCCATTATGCTCAAACGAAGTGTATTTTTACCATTAAAGCACGTAAAATGCAAGGCACATAATGCGTTAAACCATGAATTATAGCCACACATCAACCGAGCATGACCGACCTCGAGTGAGGCATAACGACGGAATGGCGAAATATTAGAAACCGGTCAAAAATCACGGCGGAAATCACGGGGCAGATCGAATCAAGTGGTTACTGACGCCTATCGTGGGATTCGCTTCCATTCTTATAACTGTACCTTATTTAGGATTCCCCTATTATATAAAGGGGTATCCCATTAATTTGTAACATCATAATTATTCACTGATAAATAATATGTATGTGGCTCTCTATTTCACTTACTATCCATTATTGTTTATTATTGTTCTTGTTACCCAACCTCGAGACCATCTTGAATCGAGGTCGAAAGCACTACTCGAGCACTGGTTTGGTTCACTTTACTATTCAATTCATTCATTTAGTTCATTGTTTATCAATTTGTATTGAATTAGATCTTGTATCCTTAAAACCACAATATAAGTTTAATTGTTACTCGAACTTTAGGGTAAACAGTTTGGCACTCACCGTGGGGCTAAGGATAATAGTGATTGTTCAGTACTGATTCTGGTGAAACACATTATTTTACGCTTGTTCTTGTCAAGAATTTTTGTTTTCACGCTAAAACATGTCAAACTCACAAAATGTATCCACACACGGTAACAATGGCCTCGAACTTCATGGAAAAAATGAAAATGTGATTGCCCCAGGAATCGAGGTACTACAGGCCAATCTCGTAGGAGTACCGCTTGTCAACCCGGTCGATGTCAGTTCTGTTACGCGGCGCCTTCTTGGGATTTTTTGGAAGGGCGACGTAAGTCTAAGCAACCGATGTCAGGGTGGTAGCTATCCGCCAAATGAGTTCCCCGCCACACGCTAGACGAGATTGTCAGTACCGTGTGGGAAAACCAATGCCAAAAATTTGAGAGAACAGAAATGAGAATTGAATAAAATCTTGATTGCAATAATGAAAGCTATTACAAAAGAAGGCAACGCGGTGTCGAGGGGTAGAGACACCAGTACAGAGAATTTCTTGCTAGAAAGTTTTGAATGCTTGATACCCCCTAATAATGCTTAAAAAAAATAAACCAAAGTTACATGAGTAGACTAAACTACGCTAGAGAAACATAATGAAAGTACATGGAATAAAGCTACTCTATATTTACAGGGAAAAGGACTTAGTTTCTACAAAGGTAGAAAACAGGTCCGTTGGAAGCAACTCTAACTCAGGCATCATGATCTGCGCACGCGGCGTTGTCCGCGTGCGCGGCGTTGTTGGCAGCTGCTTGCGGCTGGGTGCTAGCGAGGGAAATTGGTGGGGCGACAGAGGCACATGCGCGCTTGTCACTTGGTGCGGCCAAGACCACGGGACCGTCCATGGCGCTAGGAGTTGGGAGGCTTGCTAGGACGCCACGGGGCACGTCCAAGGGGTCATGGAGCATGCTGGAAAGCCGCCCATGACATTCTCCCCCACCTGAGTTGGCGACGTCCTCGGCGCCTTACTTCCCAAATAATCTTCAATCAGGCTCTTGTAGGCTTTGAGGTTTGTTCCCCTCTCCCAAGTGTTCTTCTCTGCATCACACCCTTGCCATTTTACCAAGAACTCTTGGTGATCCTTCCTGGAGGCATGAATTACCTGGTCATCAAGAATAGCTTCAAATCGCCTTTTCCCGATTGAATCGGGGCCTCGAATACTGGGTATTGTGAGTTGGCTCCGTGAAGGATCCTCTGTTTCTTCCCGAAAAGGTTTCAATAGACTGACATGGAAGACTGGATGGATTTTCCACCAAGCTGGGGTATCCACCCGGTATGTAACTTTCCCAATGCGTATTTCAATGGACAAAGGTCCAATATATTTTTGCAACAGGCGAGGGTCATGGACCCCTGCAAATAAGTAGCGCTTTGGGATTTTGACAATCACTTTGTCTCCTACTTGGTATTCAACAAAGCGACGATTCTGATCAGCATGCCTCTTCATTCGCTTTTGGGGTTTCACCAGATAGCTCCACACTATCTCCATATTCCGCTTCCATTCTGTTGAGAAGCTAGTAGCACGAGGAGATTTTCCCATGTTTGGTGCATTCACGGTGTGTGGGAGTAGCGGTTGTGGCCCGGTAACAATTTCAAAAGCGCTTTTGTTTGTACTGGAGCTCTTTTGTGAATTAAAACACAGTTGGACAACATCCAAAAGCTTCACCCAATTCTTCTGCGATCCGGTAACAAAATGGCGGAGATATTCCTCCAACATACCATTGAACCGCTCCGTCTGGCCATCGGATTGTGGATGAAAACTTGAGTTGTGACTCAATTTTGACCCGAGGCACTTAAATAGTTGGGTCCAAAAGTTTTTAGTGAAGCGTGAATCGTGATCACTAACAATGTCTTTGAGCAGGCCCCAATATTTGACGACTGAGAGAAGAAGAGTCGAGTTGTATCTTCTGCTGATATATATTGAGGTGCTGCAATGAAGGTGGCATACTTCGAAAACCGATCCACCAACACCAAGATAGTTGTGAGATCTCCAACCTTGGGAAATCCGGTGATGAAATCCAGAGACACGCTTTCCCAAGGTATCTTTANTTTGGAACATAAAGTCAGTTCCCTTTTACCTTCAGGAAACCATCCTCCATATAGAACTGGTGAGTCTTGCCCTGTCCTACTAGATCAACCAGATATTGTGCAGCAGGATCCTTGATGAGTAGATCCTGTATCTGGTCTTTAATGGTGGTGGCTACTTCGCTCCCCCTTAGGGTGGCGAGTAGGAACACCGATGCTAGGTCCGCTCGGCAACTGAGCGCATCAGCCACATGATTAGACTTCCCACTTAGGTAATCCAGGTTGAAGTTAAATTCCGCTAGGAGTTCCTGCCATCAAGCCTGTCGGCCATTCAGCTTCGGCTGGGTCATGAAATGACTAACAGCTGTGTTGTCTGTCTTGACCATGAACGGTGATCCAAGCAGATAATGCCTCCAAAGGCGTAAGCAATGAACGACAACCAATAATTCTTTCTCGTGGGCGGCATAACACTGTTCTGCATCCTTCAGCTTTCGGCTCTCATATGCTACAGGATGCCCGTCTTGTAGTAATACCCCGCCAAGAGCATAGTCAGAAGCATCTGTTTGCACTTCGAATGGCTTGGCCAAGTCAGGAAGGGCCAAGACAGGACTACTAGACATAGCCGCTTTTAATGCATTGAAGGCCTCCGCTCGCCTAGGACCCCAATCCCAAGGTGTGACCTTCTTGAGGAGTTTAGTTAATGGTACTACGATGAGAGAGTAGTTCTTCACAANAAGGCGCACTTGGATAGCTTTGCGTACAATTCATGCTCCCGCAATCGGGTTAGGACCTTCCGCAAGTGCCCCAGGTGTTCTTCCAGTGTCTGGCTATAGACCACAATATCATCCAAATAAACCACCAAAAATTCATCAATATACTCTCGGAAGACCTGGTTCATCAGGGTGCAAAATGTGGCTGGGGCATTAGTCAAGCCGAACGGCATGACTAGGAAGTCGAAGGACCCATATCTTGTCACACAGGTCGTCTTGTGTTCGTCGCCCTCAGCAATCCGGACCTGCCAGTACCTTGTCTTCAGGTCAATTTTTGTGAACACCGTAGAACTCCCCAATCTGTCGAACAAGTCTGCCATGAGTGGAATAGGGTACTTTTTCTTCACAGTAATTTTGTTCAGCGCCCGATAATCCACGCAGAGGCGTAGACTACCATCATGTTTCTTCTAGAAAAGCCCAGGGGACCCATGTGGGGACTTGGAGGGTACAATGATCCCTGTGTCTAGCATTTCCGTCAATTGTCTCCGAAGCTCGGTGAGTTCGGGTTGTGACATTCTGTAAGGCGCCCGGGCAGGTGGCTTCGCACCCGGCACCAACTCAATCTCATGGTCCACAATGCGCCTAGGCGGAAGTCGCTTGGGCATTTCATGTGGCATGACATATTAAAATTCAAGTAGTATCTCCTTTACGGTTGTAGGAAGTGGACCCGATGAGCGTTCTACTTCTTCAATGCATAGGGTAGCCAAAAATGTAGGCTCATGTCTCTTGACTCCCTTTTTCAACTGCAAGGCCGAGATGTTCTCAGCGGCCATCTTCATGGATATGCACGGGATAGTACAGGGTGTGGCCCCGTTTACTCCCATCATCAGAAGCATGTCCGCATATGGTACGGGCATGGTGTTGGTCTGCCTCAAGAATTCCAGTCCCACTATCAGCTCGAAATCGTCTATGATTACCACTCGCAAAGTGAACTTTCCTTCATAAGGCCCCATCTTCACCGGTACTCCTTTGGCTATTCCCCCCACTGGCTGAGGGGGTGAGTTAATAGCCTTAACATGACCCCGGCCCTTTCCCACAACTAACCCAAGACGCTCCACCTGAGTTGAAGCCAGGTAGTTGTGAGTAGCACCTGTATCTATCATCGCCCGAATGGGTTTGCCGTTTACCCTCAGTTCAACGAACATCAAGGTCCTCTCTTGCTTAGGAGGAGTCCCTTTATTCTTCTTCTTTACCCCCTTCTTGGTGACTGGGCGGGGGTCTGTCTTCTTGTGGATACCAGTACTGGTTCCCGCTAATGCCTCATAAATAGAACCCACAATGGCGTTGAACGCACTGACTGCTTCGGTCTGTTCATCATCATATGCTTCATCATCTGTCTCATTATCATAAGCTTGATGGGCATTCATCTGTGCATGTGGGCACACATTATTCCAATGTGGCCCGTCGCAATGATGACACCCATAGGGTGGCTTTATCCCCCTGTTATTGTTGTGCATGCAGCACTGTTGCTGCCTGAGGAGGGAGACTTAGATTTACCTGCACTCCGGTCTCCCCCACTTCTGTTAGGGCCACCATTGGTAGGCTGGCCCCCTTTGTAACCCTCTCGGACAGGCGGCTGCGGCCTATCCTTCCGATTCTCCATTTGGTAGTCCCCAAGGCATTACGCTGCTTGGATTGCCTTGGGAAGGGTATCTGCCCTTTGTCTTTGCAGCTCCATGCGGGCATAAGGTTTCAACCCTTCCAGGAAAGTGAAGAGCTTGTCCTTGTCCCCCATGTCGCGAATATTCAGTATGAGTGCAGAGAATTCTCGCACGTAGTCCTGCACTGATTTGGTTTGGCAGAGCTCTAGTAGTTTCCTTCTTGCATTGTACTCAACATTTTCGAGAAAGAACTGTAGGCGTATGGCTGCCTTCAGTTACATCCATGTCTCCAGAGCATCTTCACCGGCCCTGATGGATTCGTACTTCACTCGCCACCAGAGCTTAGCATCACCCTGAAGATTCATGGCAGCAGTTGCTACCTTCTTGGNTTCCTCCTTGCATTGTACTCAACATTCTCAGGAAAGAACTGTAGGCGTATAGCAGCCTTCAGCTCCGTCCATGTCTCCAGAGCATCTTCACCGGCCCTGATGGATTCGTACTTCACTCGCCACCAGAGCTTAGCATCACCCTGAAGATTCATGGCAGCAGTTGCTACCTTCTTGGCTTCTTCCAGGCCTCCCACGGCATCGAAATACTGCTCGATGTCAAAATGAAATTTTCCACTTCTTTAGCATTCCTAGCCCCACTGTATGGCTTTGGCTCAGGAATTTTCAGCTTCTGTTCCAAGGGAGCGGGGTTCACTAGGCCCCCGATTTTATTTCCACCGCCTCGAAGCAAGCCTTGTAGAACAGCATTGACAATGTTGAGCTGGCCTGTCAAGTTGTTGATAGTTTGCTGCATGGCAGTCATCCTGTCTGCCTCTTGTGCCCTGTGGGCTAAATTCTCGGCGCGCTCCTGTTGGAGGCCCTCGAATTTATCAAAACTTTCGGCTGTCTCAGTAGCTGCCGTTTGCCGGTCTCCTTCAGAGTTGCGACTCATGTTTCCTATGTCAACTTCGGCCTGGGCCATTTTGCGGTCCAGGTCGTCCAGCCTTTGCAGTAGGTTGGTTTTCAGTTCCGGCACCGTATCCACAATGGGTCGTAGTACGTCAACCGTCTCCTCAAGGGCCGCAATGCGGTTCCCATGATTCACCATGGTCAGAAATGGTGGTAATGCCAATGCGTTCCCTCGTTCGATGTCGAGCCTAGGCTCTGATATCAACTGTTACGTGGCGCCTTCCTGAGATTCTTTGGAAGGGCGACGTAAGGCTAAACAACCGATGTCAGGGTGGTTGCTATCCGCCAAATGAGGTCCCCGCCACACACTAGACGAGATTGTCAATGCCGTGTGGGAACACCAATGCCAACAATTTGAGAGAACAGAAATGAGAATTGAATAAAAGCTTGATTGCAATAATGAAAGATATTACAAAAGAAGGCAACGCGGTGTCGAGGGGTAGAGACACCAGTACAGAGAATTGCTTGCTAGAAAGTTTTGAATGCTTGATACCCCTTAATAATGCTTAAAAAAAATAAACCAAAGTTACATGAGTAGACTAAACTACGCTAGAGAAACATAATGAAAGTACATGGAATAAAGCTACTCTATATTTACAGAGAAAAGGACTTAGTTTCTACAAATGTAGAAAATAGGTCTGTTGGCAGCAACTTTGACTCAGGCATCACGATCTGCGCGCGCGGCGCTGTTGCCAGCTGCTTGCGGCTGGGCGCTAGCGAGGGAAATTGGTGGGGCGACAGAGGCACATGCCCGCTTGTCACTTGGTGCGGCCAAGACCACGGGGCCGTCCGTGGCGCTAGGCGTTGGGAGGCTTGCTAGGACGCCATGGGGCGCGTCCAAGGGGTCATGGGGCATGGATGGAAAGCCGCCCATGACATTCGCATGTTGCTATGAATGCGGACTTAGGCGCAGATCTCGAGGGAAGTGTACGCAGAGATAGTCGGTCTGATGACCAAGGTACATAGGGCAGGGGAGACGAAGGAGTCCATCTCCAAGTGATATTCGAAATGCTTCAGGCTTAACAAGTCGCCATTTCTCAGTTACAAAATCAATACAGAGCTCCAAATAGGTTCGAGTCATAGATTACTCACTGTACCGAGCCAGTATCGGAAAGATCGAGTGATAACACATAGGGGGCCGATCCCGCTGTAATGAAAATGCTCGAGGAGCTCACCAAGAGAATTGAATCGGGAAAGAATAAAATCAAGGCCAACAATAGAAAGGTAGAGACTTACAACTCTAGAGTTGATCAGATACCGGGGGCACCGCCAATCTTAAAAGGAATAGATTCGAAGAAGTTTGTGCAAAAGCATTTCTCTCCGAGTGTGGCTCCGAAGACCATTCCAAAGAAGTTCCGTATGCGTGACATACCCAAATATAACGGGACCACCGACCCCAATGTGCATGTTACCTCTTACACATGCTCCATTAAGGGTAATGATTTGGAGGATGACGAGATCGAGTCTGTGTTGTTGAAAAAGTTCAGAGAGACCCTGTCGAAGGGAGAAATGATTTGGTATCACAACCTACCACCAAATTCCATTGATTCATTCTCCATGTTAGCGGATTCTTTCGTAAAAGCGCACGTCGGGTCCATATAGGTCGCAACAAGGAAATCGGGCCTCTTCAAGGTAAGACAAAGGGATAATGAGATGTTGAGGGAGTTCGTGTCATGATTCCAAATGGAGCACATGGAGTTGCCACCGGTCACAGATGATTGGGCCGTTAAAGATTTCACCCAAGGGTTGAATGAATGGAATTCGATAGCATCACATCAGTTGAAACAAAATTTGATCGAGTACCCAGCTGTAACTTGGGAGGATGTTCACAATTGATATCAATCGTAGATCAGGGTCGAGGATGACCAAATAGGAGCCCCTTTCAGTAAAGTGCATCTAAATAGGTCGACAGGTAAAAATCAGAGGGACGTCTATAGGGAACCAAGGTCGAATAAAGACCGGTACCAACCATATATTGCAGAACAAAGGAATGACGGTCCGGGACGCAATTCCACCCGGAACGATCGAAGAGGTGATCGAGAACATAGTTCTTGAGGGCTTATGAGCAAGAGTGGTTTTGACAAGTATGCAGATCCCACTGAGGCACCTAGGCTATCAGAATATAATTTCAGCATCGATGCCTCAGGCATTGTATCAGCTATCGGAAGAATCAAAGACTCTAGGTGGCCCAGACCCATACAAACTGATCCTTCCCAAAGAAACCCAAACTTAATGTGCAAGTATCATGGCACGAACGGTCATAGGACCGAAGATTGCCAGCAATTAAGGGAGGAGGTAGCCCGTCTATTCAACGAGGTTCATCTTCGAGAATTCCTTAGCGACCGAGCAAAAAATCATTTCAGGGAAAGGGATGCCAATAGGAAGCATGAACAAGAAGAACCTCAACATGTCATTCATATGATCGTCGGTGGGGTCGGCGTTCCACAGGGACCCATTTTCAAATGCACTAAGGTTTCAATCACTATAGAGAAACGAACCCGAGACTATGTGCCCAAAGGCACCTTGTCATTCAATGACGAAGAAGTAGAAGGCATTTCACAGCCCCACAACGACGGTCTGGTAATTTCTATCTTAATAAATAAAGTTCAAGTTAAGCGTGTTTTAGTGGATCCAGGTAGCTCGGAAAACATCATCCAATCAAGGGTCGTGGAACAACTCGGCCTATAGGATCAAATCGTACCTGCATCTTGAGTCATAAACAGCTTCAATATGGATATTGAAACAACTAAAGGGGAGATTATCCTACCGATGAACGTGGCTGGAACCATTTAAGATACCAAATTCCACGTCATCGAGGGCGACATGAGATATAATGTGCTACTTAGAAGGCCTTGGATCCAAAACAAGAGGGCAGTACCTTCGACCTTCCACCAAATGATGAAGTTCCCGGCGACGGATGGTGTAAAAACAATATACGGGGAACATCATGACGCAAAAGAAATGTTTGTGCTCGAGGAGGTAACACCGATCTCGACATCATCAACCTCGGAAAGGTCGAGCATCAAAGGTAAACAGGAAGCCAAATAGAAATCACTGCACCCAGCCTAGACCGAATCGGATAAATAGGTAATTGGAGAAGAAGAAGAGGAGGAGGACTTTCTAACCCCTCGAACCGTTGTTGTTCCCGAAGATTCGGATGCCACCAAATCAACGATCGAAGAGATGGAATAGGTTATAATGATCGAGTACCTGCTCGAGCGAAAGGTATACCTGGGAACGGGGTTAACCCCCGAACTTAGGAAAAAGCTTATTCAATTTCTTATTGATAACATAGACTGGTTTGCATGGTCCCATTTAGACATGACAGGGATACCACCAGAGATAATGATGCATCGATTAAGCCTGAACCCTAAGTTCATACCGGTGAAACAAAATAGAAGACCTCAGTCCGAGGTAAAGCACACCTTCATAAAGGACGAGGTAACTAAACTTCTCAAAATATGGTCCATACATGAGGTAAAATACCCCGAATGGTTAGCCAATGTAGTTGTAGTCCCTAAAAAGGGAACATACTTAGAATGTGTGTAGACTATAAGGACTTAAAAAAAGCGTGTCCCAAAGATTCTTTTCCACTGCCTAACATCGATCGCATGATCGATGCCACGGCCGGCCACGAGATCCTTACTTTTCTTGATGCCTATTCCAGTATAATCAAATCCAAATGGACTCGAAAGACCAAGAAAATACTTCTTTTATCACCAAGTATGGAACATATTGTTATAATGTAACGCCCTTCGGGCTAAAACTGTAGGAGCTACTTACCAACGCCTAGTAAATAAAATGTTCGAAGAACAAATAGGTAAGTCAATGGAAGTTTATATTGCTGACATTCTAGTTAACTCCCTGCGCGCAGAGGACCATTTGGCTCATTTGCAGGAGAAGTTCGAGATCTTGAGGAAATATAACATGAAGCTCAACCCCGAGAAATGTGCTTTCGGGATCAATTCCGGCGAATTCCTTGGCTTCATGGTATCAAACCGGGGATCGAGATCAACCCTGATAAGATCAAGGCCATCGAAGACATCACCGCCGTGGACATTGTAAAAGTCGTACAAAGGCTGACTGAACGGATAGTGCCTTGGGCCGATTCATCTCGAGGTCATCGGATCGAAGCCACGGGTTTTTCTCTCTACTAAAAAAGAAGAAAGATTTCTCCTGGACTCCGAAGTGTCAACAGGCATTGGAATAATTGAAGAAATACCTATCGATCCCACCACGACTTCACACTCCGAAGGCCGATGAGAAACTTTACTTGTACTTGGCGGTATCCGGAATCACGGTAAGTAGTGTCCTAGTTCGAGAAGAATCAGGTACGCAGTTTCCTATTTATTATGTTAGTCGAACCTTAAGAGAAGCATAAACTAGGTATCCACACTTGGAGAAATTGGCACTTGCACTGATAAGAGCCTCTAGAAAATTAAAACCTTATTTTCAATGTCACCCCGTATGTGTATTAACCACTTACCCACTCTGTAATATTTTGCACAAGCCCGAGCTATCGGGACGACTAGCCAAATGGGCCATCGAACTCAGTGGGTACGATGTCGAATATCAACCCCGAATGACCATCAAGTCTCAAATATTAGCGGACTTCGTGGCCGATTTCACGCCAACCCTCGTACCTGAAGTCGAAAAATAACTCTTATTAATATCAGGTACATCGTCGGGGGTATGGACCCTTTTCACAGACGGTGCCTCGAATGTGAAAGGGTCCGGGCTAGGCATCGTTTTGAAGCCGCCCACGGGAAGCTTTATTAGACAATCTATCAAGAATTCTAAGTTGACTAACAATGAGGCCGAGTATGAGGCCATGATTGCAGGTCTCGAGCTAGCCAAAAGCTTGGGAGAAGAATTCATTGAAGCTTGATGTGATTCTTTATTGGTGGTTAACCAAGTAAACAAAACCTTCGAAGTTTGAGAGGATAGAATGCAAATTTATTTAGACAAGTTACAGGTAACTTTGCACCGTTTCAAGGAATGGACTCTACACCATGTACCTCAAGAACAAAATAATGAGGCCGATGCACTTGCAAATTTGGGGTCATCGGTTGAGGAAGATGAGATCAGCTCGGGGACTGTCGTTCAACATATCCGTGATCGAGGAAGGACATGCCGAGATAAATTCTACAAGCTTAACTTGGTACTGTAGGAATAAATACATCGAGTACTTGAATAATGGAAATCTCCCATCGGACCCTAAAGAATCGAGGGCATTACAAACTAAAGTTGCTCGATTTACATTGGCCGAAGATGGAACATTATACAAAAGGACATTCGACAAACCATTGGCAGTATGTTTGGGACCAGAGGACACTGATTATGTCCGACGAGAGGTCCATGAAGACACTTGTGGGAGCCACTCTGCCGCCGAGTCACTGATTCGCAAAGTGAATAGAGCAGATACTACTGGGATAGCATGGAAAAAGACTCTAAGGAGTTTGTACGAAAATGTGACAAATGTCAAAGGTTTGCACCGATGATCCACCAGCCCGGAGACCAACTCCACTCGGTCCTATCCCCATGGCCATTCATGAAATGGGGGATGGACATCGTCGGCCCTCTACCATCGGCCCCAGGTAAAGCTAAGTTCATTTTATTTATGACTGACTATTTCTCTAAATGGGTTGAAGCACAGGCTTTCGAGAGAGTCAGAGAAAAAGAGGTTATAGATTTCATCTGGGATCACATCGCATGTCGATCTGGGATACCAGCAGAAATAGTATGCGACAATGGTAAATAATTTATCGGCAGCAAAGTAACGAAATTCCTCGAAGACCATAAAATAAAAAGGATATTGTCAACATTGTATCACCCTAGTAGGAATGGATAGGCCGAATCGACGAACAATACTATCATCCAAAACCTGGGGAAGAAAAAGTTTGAACGAATCTAAAAGAAATGGAGAGAAATTCTGCCCGAAGTCCTTTGGGCATATCGAACAACATCAAAGTTCAGCATAGGAGCAACTCTGTTTTCCCTAGTATATGGCTCCGAAGCCTTGATTCTAGTCGAAGTCGGAGAACCTAGTGTCAGGTTTCGGCATACAACAAAGGAATCAAATGACGAGGCTATGAATAATATTAGCCTCAAATTGTTAGATGAAAAATGATAAGATGCACTCGTTCGAATGGCTGCACAAAAGCAACGAATCGAAAGGCACTACAATAGAAGAACCAACCTTCGCCACTTAAGAGTCGGGGACATAGTCCTAAGGAAATTCACTACCAAATCTCGAGATCCAAATGAAGGGAAGCTTCTCCCGAATTGGGAAGGACCCTATCAAGTCCTCGATATAGTCGGAAAAGGGTCTTATAAACTCGGAACGATGGACGGAGAACCACTGCCAAATAATTGGAACATATCACTTCTCAAACGATATTATTGTTAAGGTATGACTTCTCCCTTCTTTTATTTATATATATATTCGACGCTAACTCATTGCAGGAGTTCGACGAAAGACATCGAGACCTCAGGTTTTAAAGTACGTGCTGCACTCTTTTTTCCTTAGATCGGTTTTTATCCCATATAGGTTTATCCGGCAAGCTTTTTAACGAGGCAAAAATTATGTGCTACCTGAGGAAAATTCGACAGTATCCAAGGATTTTTTGCAATCAACCTTGAATAGTGGGGGGCATCACCCTCGGATGTTATATTTTCGAGAAAAATACTTCGTGTCAAAGGACCTCGATAGGGAAAACTTTGTAATAGGCCAAACAGTCGAATGGACCGTGTCCATGTAGATTAGTCGAGCCCCGATGGAAAAACATGTACGCATTATAAATTATTCAAAGAAGCATTCTTTCTTTATCAAACATCTCGTGTCTCGAAGCAAATTCTCTACTATGCAAATATCATACTTATGATTTTGTGAGAAATGGCTCAAGAGCCAAGTGCAAATATACCTAGAATACTCGGGGACTGCCATCGATGATAGGCATATTCGAGTTATCTAAACTCAAAGTCACAAGACCTCAAAGAGGCATCCCTCGATCTGTAGGCCAAGGCCACCATTCTCGGGTATTAACATTTTGAACAAGTTTTAAATGTTATCGGGGAATAATCCCAAGAGGCATACCCTAAGGCTACGACAAAAATAACGCGTCTTGGAGACGTCCGAATTCCGCAATAACAATAGGCCTTCAAACTTTATAAAAAAACTGGTTAAAAATGGCTACCCTGAGCAAATAATCAAAAGGGCTTCGATAATATCAGCCCTCGAAAAACCAAAAAGGCTTCGATAAAATCAGCCTTCGAAAAACCTTAAGAGATACCAAATTATCATAACACAAACGTGCTAAGGCACAAAAAGCAAAAGGGTTTCAACCGACATCCGACCCTCAAAAAACCCAATGGGAAAAAAATACATGCTAAGGCATAATGAAATTTTACTATGTCTTTTAAGCCGAAAGGGAGAAATAATAGCCATCTTTTAAAGGCCATATCTGCTCAACCTAAAAGAGCCTAAGGTCCAATGCATTTAGAGTCGAGACCTTGTTCTCACTCAACACGGACCTAAGGGTTCCACTATTCCGAGCTCGAATAAAGTTGAATTGAATATAGCTCGGGGATTCATCATAAAACCTTAAGGGATATGTTAGTATAAGTTCAAATCTTACCCATTATTTGATAAAAACCCTAAGGGTTTGTTCTATTCTAAGTTCGGAACTCACTCGGACCTAGTTATAAAAAAAGTGCAGTCATGCCATCGATCAAGCCATTCGAAATCTCGAACATATTATTGAGCTCGGGGACTCGCCCCTGCTTGACTAAGTCCAATCTAGTGTTCACTCGACTACAGAGGTTGCAATAACAAAATTTTCACAAGGCAAAAACAAAGCAGAATTAATCACAAATCAGAGACAAAACGGAAAGAAAGGAATTTATATATATATATATATATATATATATATATATATATATATATAAGGTATTTACAAAGACCACACAGGGTCTTACACAAAAAAAAAACACAGAAGAAGAAAAAATCCTAAGTGCCTAGCCCGCTTTGGGATCCGCATCTTCGGGGGCTTCATCCTCATCTCCTCCGTTCTTAGATCCACTCGCAGAGTCTTCATCCTCTGAGAGTAAGGTTGCAGCCTCGTCCTCTAAAACTTTTTGCACTCTCGATACCAGCCGAGAGGTCGAAGGCACGAGCATGTACTTGTTCGAGAGTCTCTCTCCGGGATTGGCGCCTAGCATGATCGACGGCACACGATAATTTGACTTTAGCAGCAACGAAGATCTCCTGTGCCCGAATGTTAGCAGCTTCAGTGTCGGCTCGTTAAGAGGCCACAAGCGCCTCCACCTCATATTTGGCCCTTGCAAGCTCAGTGACCAACTTAGCCTCGAGCTCTTCAATTTTCTGGGGCCCAGCCAAGTTTTCCTTCTTCGCACTTTGGACTTGACGCTCGAGGAACTGAACCACGTCTTTCTCCGAGGCGAGACGATCCATGTTCTTCTTCCACCCCAGAGTCTCTGCCTCCTTCATCTTGGCCTCCTCACGAAGTTGCTCGACCAATTCGCCCTTCTGTTGGGCCTGCAAAGTCAAAGTTTTAATCGCCAATTTAAAGATAATACATAACAAACTCCCAAAAAGTTACATTACCTGTTTGATGAGCTCAGTCTATTCTTGATGGGACCTTGTCAATTCGGCTCGAAGGCTCCCGATCTCCTCCTCTTTTTGTACATAAGAGGAGTTTGAGGAAGTATCTCTCCTCCATGAGCTTATTGAGTTCGGCCTTACATTGGGTCAGCTTAGCCCGGTATTTGGAAGACATTTCTCGATGGAGCGCCAAGGCTTGTACACAAAGAAGGAAGTCAGAGTTAGAGAAATGAGAATAAAACACAAGCATGATAACGAAGGCTAAAACTTACTTGATTCAGAAGCCGTTGAGCCTCGTCAAAGATGAGCGATGCATCCAGGTTGGGACCCTCATTGACCCCTGCGAAGCACTCGTGGAATATACCATACCATTTTTGGGTTGTCCCCACATCGGGAGTCTCCAAAACCCGAGCATCTTGAAACTGACCTTCGGAAAACGTAGGGCTTGGGAGCGAATCTTCAATGTTAATTCATATGCCCTAAAGGTTTACTGTCTGGATGGTACTTTTCAACAAATAAGTGAATCGCGCTCAAGTGGTGGTTGATGAAATATCTAATCCTCATTTTCCCTGTCTGGTGTGGCCTTAGATTCCGTTGTCTCTTTACGCTTCATGCAATAGCACGCTCCGAAGCAACCGGGATTCGCCGGTAGTAGCCTCCTGAATTAGTCAACTAGCTTATTTCCGGCAAAGCTTACTAATCCTACACTCCTTTCTTCTATGTCTGGTGGAGCTATTCCTAGACAGCCTGAGAGCTGAGTGAGGACCTTAAGCGAGTCACTTGGGACATTCTCTTCTCTTTGAAAGGCCTTAGAATTAGACCCTTAGGGCACACCCGCCGGTTGTCCATCGAGGCGGGAGGCACCATCAACACCCGAAGATTCGGGGACTCCACTCCGGCCATCCTTCGAAATCTCCTCGGCCCGTTGATGAACTTCCTCAACCAGCGCCAACTCAGCAGTTTTCGAAGATTCGACGCTTCTCCCATTCCGAGACACCAACATGCATTCGGCATCCTCTCCTTCCTCGTTTTCCTCTCGTAGTTGTTGGACTACACCGGAAGACAGGGCGGCATGATCAATCTTTGACTTCTGAGCCTTGCTCTTCTTTGACTTGGAGGTATCGGGAGGAGAGGCCCTTCTCCTTTTCTTGTCTTTGGCCGGTTTCGGGACATCCTCTTCCCAGGGTGGAGTCGGCCTCATGATGGCATTATCCTCGCGACCTGTATGAAAGGAAGAATCAAGTTTAAATGGAGTATTTTACGGGGAAGAATTAGAATACAGACAAAGGAACTCACCATGGTTTTTAGCCTCCCACCAATCCTTAGCCAAATCGTGCCACGAGAACTCAGCATATGAAGAGGTGGAGGCCAGTTTTCGGACCTAGCCTACGAGGTTCGGAATTGCGCCAAGAAAAAAGGGAAGTTGCGCCATGAAAAAGAACATAGATTAGAAAGAGTAAAGAAAGCAAAATAATAAACAAACACTATCGGAGAGATTGTACTTACGTTTCATGTTCCATTCTTCGCGCCACTAGCACTCAGCATATGAAAAGGTGGAGGCTAGTTTTCGGACCTAGCCTGCGAGGTTCGGAATTGCGCCAGGAAAAAGAGAAGTTGCGCCATGAAAAAGAACATAGATTAGAAAGAGTAAAGAAAGAAAAATAATAAACAAACACTATCAGAGAGATTGTACTTACGTTTCATGTTCCATTCTTCGGGGAATGGTATCTTCTCAGTGGGGATCAAATCGGAGGTCTTGATTCGGACAAATCGGCACATCCACCCTCGGTCCTTGTCCTCATCTATGCTCGAGAACAACACTTTTGTGGCCCGGTGCTGAAGCCTTATCAACCCACCTCGATAAATACGAGGGATGTATAGCCTGATAAGATGATCAAGGGTGAAAGCATTCTGTCGACCTTGCTCGTGAAGAACCTGAGCAAAATGACAATATGCCAAAAGGAGGGATAGATCTGGCCAAGGGTCACCCGATATTGGCGGCAGAAATCGAGTATGACAGGATCTACAGGGCCCAATGTGAAAGGGTAAGCGTACACACTTAAAAACTCTTTCACATGAGTAGTATGTCCTCATCGGAGGTAGGAATCACCACTTCTTTGTTATCCTAGTGTCAGTCCTTTTTCACCTGCTCGAGATCGTCTTTAGATATCTAACAGATGTATCTGGACATAGGCTCGCATCGGCCAGGAACTGAGGAAGGTTTTTCGACTTTGAAGTCTGAGGAAAGTTAGCAGGGCCCAGGAACGCACTCCTCGATGCGTGGCTCCACCGGCGTTTTGTCGTCGGTCGGCCGCGATGATGAGGTCTTTTCTTTTTGGGGGACAGTTTTTGATGTCTTAGCCAACGCTATATGAAGTTTGTGCAGAAAGAAGGCAGAATTAGTGTTTTGGTAAATGTAAACTAGCAAAGAAGATGAACTTGAAGAGAGTTGAGGAGCTTTTAGAAATTTGAAAGTAAAGTTTGAAAAGATTACGAGGTTGATCTATATATAATAGCCATTACGAGGGGTAGAGAGCACTAGTGGTCGACCATCAACTGGTGCTCATTAATGATCTAGGAAACTCTGCAAACACGACCCTTCAATCACTTTTGTCGCTAACGTCATAAAGTTGACATCATGATCGAGGTGTCAGAGAATTGAGGCCCAAATCGTTTCTTATCATTTTACTCTAAGAAACGCGGGGACTATCTGTATACGGTCGAAATCAAGCGTATCTGATTTCATAGGCACGAGGAGCTGCCTCGAAGGTAAGCTCGTATTGGACCAGGATCGAGCTCGAAGACGGAGTATGGAGCGTGAAGATCGAAATGCTCGTCGAAGATCGAGACCGAGCATGACCGATTTACCAATGCACTATCCAACCAATTTTTAACATTATTATCAATCATTTATAAATGTTTTCTTTTTCCTTAAATTTTCATCATCAACCAAATATTATAAAATATTTTACAGAAAATATCTTTTTGAAAAGACATTTTCGTTGCAAACACAGATTACTTTAATTTTAATATTAATAAAATATGTCTTGTGTACTAACACAATTGAAATGTGTGCTGAAAATTAAATTGAAAAAACTGTGCACATGACAGCAGCTTCCTGAATAAGTTGCACAATAACTTTACTGAAAATGTAGTAAGGCGGCAGCAGCAGCAGCACGTCGCGACAAAAAGAACACGGAAATTCACCAAGTAATAATTATATTCTCTGCAGTTGTAGAGAGGGAATAAACCATTGAGTATGAGATAATCCTTTTATATATAAGTAAAAGTGACACGTTGTAGATGTAGACGGAATTAGATAATACTACTTCTGCAATGCGTAAATAAACTTTTTCCCAGCTACCCATTATTAGACGAATCACCTTTTAGTGCCTTTACAGTATTTTATTCAGTTATCAAATGAATTTTACTTTAGGCGTAAATAAATATATTAAAATAGAAACTACTATATAATAAAGTATTTCTCTTTTCCAATACTACAGAAATAAAATTTTCACTGGTCTTTAGATATGAAAATAAGTATTGGGCAACCAATGTTGATAAAATAAATGTTCAGATAAAATTGATTTGAAAAAGTAGAATGAAAGGGAGCTGCGATACTCAAATCAAATAGAAAATATACAAGTAAGTAAAGTTGGAATATATTGGTGTGGGTTCTACCATAAACAAGTAAACAACTATTGAGCTTGACTAATCCACAAACACTGTGTCAGACAAATTTAATCTATGTTCCTCTTTTTCCAGAAACATTCTTTAAGGAAATTAATCCAAAACAAGAGGCTTCCTGCAATTGAGTTCACTTCACTTCAGTCACATTGAAGGAATTGTAACAAACAAAAATGTGGTTCTTATGTCAAAAGGAAAACTTAGAAAAGACATGAAAATGTGTTAAGTCTTGGCATAAATATGGCATTTTCAACGATGACCAGTCAAGTCTTTATTAAATTGAATAAGAACACTTGTGATATTCTACCTAACGCGGCATTACGCTGTGACAAAAAGAAGACGGAAAATTTCACCAAAAAGTGGTTAACTTGGCTCAGTATGGGGCTAATTAAAGTCCTATCACACCTCCATTTTACGCAATGCCTCAGCTTTTATCCAGCAGTAATAATTATATTCTCTGCAGTTGTACAATTTTTCCATAAAAATATTAAGGGCTCGTTTGCCGAGAAGTGCGGTATAATTAAGAGTTGGAAACCAAAATAAAACAAAAATAAACAAAAAGAACGAAAATAAGTGGGGAAAAAAAAATTACATAACTATGTATAACGCCCAAGTAAAGGGCGCTATACATTAACACCCCGTTAATGTATAGCGCCCTGTACTTGGGCGTTATACATAAAGCTGCAGAATCCAGGTATAGCGCCCATATACACGGCGCTATACATAACTTTTATGTATAGCGCCGTGTATATGGGCGCTATACCTGGAATTTAAAATCCATCGTCTTCCTCCATACGAATCCCATTCTTCTTCCCCCATTTTTTTACTCCTCCTCCAAAATTTTGGTCCCTCCCCCCCGCTGCCCCACTCCCAATTTTAAAAAAAAAAAAATTGGGTCCCCCGTTATAGAAAAGGTAAAGAAAGTATTAAAAAAGTCAAAATTTCAATTGATTTGCTTTCCGAAAATTTAAATCGAGGTATTTCGATTTATTTTATGTTTAAAGTTTTATAATAATGCATATTATTTGATTTGTATGTGTTCTATTTCGTTTGTATTCTTTTTTTGCGAAACTAGTATGTTAAATTTATCCGTCTTGCAAAATTAGTATGTTTTCATCCCTTTCTGTGTTTTATTTGCAATTTAATTTTTTTTGTTTATGTTTAGTTTAGATTATTTTTTAGCGTAGTATAATCTAGAGCTTTTTAGCATAGTAAAATGTAGACTCTTGTAGCGTAGTAAAATTTAGAGCCCTGTAGCATAATAATGTGTAGTAATTAGTGTAGAAATCTTATACTGGTAGTTGAAATACAAAATTTGACAAAAATAATTACTGGGTCTCAAAAAATATAGCCCGAAACCCATAAGTGTGTGTGTGTGTATATATATATATATATGTATAATTTGTACAATATTAAAAAAAATATGAATTTAAATTATAAA
>MDKH01004372.1:0-26165 GCA_005239495.1 Nicotiana undulata | reverse complement strand
AGTAACTGCGCGGATGATTGCTGAGGAGACTCAAGGTAACCTGTTGCTGCATTCGCAGGCTTCAGAGTCACCTTCCTTGTATTATTATTCGTACACTGTCATATTTATTTCCAAAACAATTGTATTTAGAAGTCGTAGGAGATTCGTAGAGCTTATGACTTGTATTACCGGTTTTGGGAAAACATTGTAAATTCGGTCAAGGTTTTTATATCTAGATTGTTAGTGTTCCTTTACTTATTGTTGTTATTATTAACTGTTAGGCTTACCTAGTCTCTAGGACTAGGTGCCATCACGATACCCAACGGAGGGAAATTTTGGGTTGTGACAGAGGCATGGGTCAATTCTTCAGAAACATGCCCAAAATCTTCATCACCTTTGAAGCCAAGAGCAAACAATCTATCAACAGAACCTGGTGGAGGATCAACAACATCTTCATCACTAAAGGGGCACACTCTGGCTCATCCGTGAGTCTAAAAGGGATTAAACTTGGTGAGGGTCATGAGAGGTAATAGTTTCATCATATGAATCCACACGTCTTCTGACACGTGGCCTTCGAACCAAATAACCCTCCTCTGTTTCTTCTTCACCATCCGAGCCACGAGCTACGTTGGTTTTCTTTTTGAAGAAGAAGCACTTAAAATCCTTTCCTGGGCGAGAGTCACAGAAAGCCTAGTGGATGGAACAGACGCGAGACTAATGCCACGAATAGGAAACCCTAGCAAAACAAAAGAGGGAAGAATAAGAAACCCCTGAACCAACAAGGAAGAAAAAAGGAAAGACAATAAATGGAAATAGTACCGTTCGTCTTCACTTTCCAACCAAATCTTTGAAAAGATATTTCCAAGACCTTTTCTCCATAGGCGTAGCAGTTAACATCTTATCTATCTAAGCACGGAAGTTGGGAATTTCATAAAAAGATTCCATTGTTGCTGAAAAAGTAGGCATGTAATCACGTGGGGTTTTTCTTTTGAGAGATAAAAAAAAAACTTATGTGCAAAGTTTCATTTCTCCGGGAAAGGCATGTTTTCTTCACCCACTTGTAACGACCCGGCCGGTCATTCCGTAGAATCTGTATTATAATTCCTGTTTCTATCTTGTCATAGGTTGATTATACTGTTTATGATATGTTAGAGTCGGTTGGCTCGGGTTCAGAATGGTTGTAGTGAGAATTGAGACACTCAGTCTCTAAAAATAGCTTTATAGTTGGAAAAGTCAACTGAGAGTTGACTTATTGGTAAACAACCTCAGAATGCGTATTTTATGGCTCGGATAGCTTCATTAGGTGATTTGGAACTTAGGAGTGTGTTAGAAATATTTTTGTGATATCCGGTGGAGAATTAGGCTTGAATTGGCGAAAGTTAGTTTTTGGCGATTTTTGGTCGGTAGTGGAAAATAGGCTATTGGGGTCAGAATAGGTTCGTAATATCATTTTGGATATGTGTGCAAATTTCAGGTCAATCAGATGTGTTTTGGATAGTTTCAGCATCGTTGGTGGAATTTAGAAATTTAAAAGTTCTTAGGCTTGAATTTGATGTGATTTTGGTATTTTGAAGTTATTTTGGGTGTTCCGAGGGTGCAACTAAGTTTGAATGATCATATATGATGTGTTGGTATGTTTGGTTGGGGTCCCGAGGGACTCGGGATTGATTCGGATGGTTAACGGGAATTTTGGAGTTGAAAAAATGCAGCTTTCAGTTGCTGGTATGATTTTACTGTTGTTTCCGCACCTGCGGATGTTGATCGCAGGTGCGGGCTGCATGAGCGGAAAGAGGCTCCGCAGGTGCGAAATTTGGCCAGCCCAGAGGAAAGGCACAGATGCGGACACTTGACCGCACCTGCGAGGTCGCAGGTGCGGATGTGGAGCCACAGGTGCGGAATTGCTCGGTTTAATGAAAAACCGCAGGTGCGAGATTTGGCCGCAGGTGTGAAAATCCTGGGCAGAAAAGTATAAAAAGGGGACTTAATGATTTTTAACCCTCTTTTCACCATTGTTGTGCGGGTTCCGAGCTTTTTGAGGATTTTTGGAAGGGAAAACGGTTGTTCTTCATTGAGGTAAGATTTTTGGACTTATTAACTCGATTGTGTGTGATTAAAGACCTTATTAACAATGTATAATTAAGAAAAATTAGTGAAAAAAGGGGAAACTAGGTCTTGAGTTTAAGAGACCTTTAAGGGGTGATTTGAGGGGTCAATCGGACTCCGATTTCAGAGTTCTTTATATGTACGGACTCGTGAGATGATGAGTACCGTTTTGGTATAAAGTTTGTCGAGTTACGAGATGCGGGCCTGGGGGTCAGGTTTTGGCTAATTTCGGGTTTTTGTATAAAGTTGATAATTTTCGATTGAGTTTCATCCCCTTATCATAATTTGATGTGAAAAATCTGATCTTGATAGATTTGGAGCACTCGGAAGTTGATTCGAGAGGCAAACGTGTTGCGGAATAGCTCTTCGGGCTAGTTTGAGGTAAGTAATGTCTTTAAATCCTGTCTTGAGGGTTTGATACCCCGGACTTTACATCCTTTCACGGTTTTGGAGTGACTGGATGACGTGTGTGGGGTGTGCACGAATTGGAAATTTGAAAAAATGTTCCTTTTTAGGAAACTATTGAGTTGCGAAATTGCTTTTAAAGCATATGTTTTATATTATTACTATGTTTTGATATATTTAGGTTGTAAGCCATGTTTGGGGCCTAGTGTCAATCTGTTTTAACCCCTTGGAGGCTATTTTACTGATATTCCTCACTTAGAAACTATGATTTTACACTCAGTCTTTCTTGTGAAATTTTGACACTCATATTTGACGATATTATTATTTTCTGAAATGAAATACTATTTTGGGTCGAGAACCCTATTTATTTATGGCCCGAGTGGCATGCTGAGAGTGTCTGAGTGAGTGAGGCCGAGGGTCAATATTTTGAGCATAATTTATGATATGAGAGAGGCCGAGAGCCTGAGTGATTGATGCCATGATTTGGCTTGTTATAGCGCTTGGGCTGAAGGAGCCCCTCCGGAGTCTGTACACACCCCTAGTGAGCGCAGGTACCTACTGAGTGCGAGTGTCGAGTGCCGAGTGATGAGTGACTGGGAGGCATGACTGACAGTGAGGTTGCCCGAGGGGTTGATGCTGAGTGACTATGAGGTGCTGAGTGACTGTTATTGAGTGATGGTGAGGTGTTGAGTGACTATTTATGAGTGATGATTTGGCCCAAGGGGATATTTATAATGACATTTACTGAGTTTGTATTATGATTCATTTCATCTTTCGAACTGATATTTTTGGGAGTTTTTACTGAGAAAACATTTGAAGATATGCTTGTTCGAAGGAGTTTACAGAAATTGGTTTTCAAACTTATGTATTAAATGTATACTTTGTAGAGACTCGGTGTTTTACTGTTTTGTGGATTGGTGTTTTGTGCTGTGTGTTTCTTATTCTTCAGACTTGATTTATTTTTGATTTATTTTCATTACTACTGAGTTGGCGTACTCATAATTACTCCCTGCACCTCTGTGTGCAGATCCTGGTACTGGTTCTGAGCAGTAGTCACTTGCGTCCGTTCGGCTTCAGCTTTTGGGATTTCGAGGTAGCTGTCCAGCGTCCGCAGCTTCTCCAATTCCCTTCCTTCATTAGTATTAGTATTTTATTCTAAGAAGTTGTTTATGACATTAGTAGTGTTAGTTTTATTCTTAGATGCTCGTGATCAGTTGACTCCAGTTTTGGGGGATTAGTTTAGACTGTCAGATTATATTATGCTTGCTTAAAGACTTAGAGAAATTTTTATACTCATTATGCTGGTTATTAATGATTTTGAGAAACTTTATTAAAATAAATGAGTAATTATGTGATGGTTGGCTAGCCTTGTTCCACGATAGGCGCCATCACGACCTGTTAGGATTTGGGGTCGTTACAAGTTGGTGTAAGAGCTCTAGGTTACATAGGATTCAACGGTCATGAGCAGGTTTAGTAGAGTCTTGCGGATCGGTACGGAGACATCTGTACTTTTCTTTGAGAGGCTACAGAACTCTTAGGAAAAATCTCATTTTCTTGAACTCTGTCGTGCCATTCTATTGGTTCTTGAAATCTGAACTCCTGTTGTTTCATTCTCTCACAGATGGTGAGGAAATGCACTACGGATCAGGGTGACCAGACACCAGCCAGACCCACAAGGGGTCGAGGCCGTGGTGGAGTTAGGGGACCAGCCCGTGCAGTAGCCGGGACAGTACCAGAGCATCCCCCTACTATTCAGGAGCAAGTTCCCGCCGAGGGTGCCCCAGCTAGACAGGCTCAGGCACCAGCAGTACCTATTGTCATTACGGGTCTTCAGGAGACCTTGGCTCAGATACTGACAATGTGTACCAGTTTCGCTTAGGTAGTGCTATGTCTACTACTCTCGCTGCAGCTCAGGCTGGGGGAGGCACTCAGACTCCAGCTGCCCGGACACCTGAGCAGGTTGTACAGGGTATTCAGGCACCAGGGGCAGTCCTAGCCCAGCCGGTTGCCCCAGTTCAAGACTATGTAGTCCCAGCTATGCCCGAGGATGAGCAGCGTAGGCTGGAGAGGTTCAGTAGACTTCAGCCCCCGACTTTCAGCGACACAGAGGGTGAGGATGCCCAAGGTTTTCTAAATAAGTGCCAGAGAATACTCCATACTGGTGGTATTTTGGAGACCCGTGGGGTCTCGTTTGCTACATTTCAGTTTGCTGGTGCTTCTTTCACTTGGTGGGAGGCATTTGAGAGGCGTAGGCCGGTTGGTTCAGCACCCCTTACCTGGCAGCAGTTCTCCACGATCTTTTTGGAGAAGTATGTTCCTCAGTCCCATACAGAGGAACAGTGCAGGAAGTTTGAGCAGTTGCGCCAGGGAAAGTTGTCAGTTACACAGTACGAGATGCGTTTTTCTGAGTTGGATCGACATGCGTCTGAGTTAGTCCCTACTGATAAGGAGAGGATCAGGAGGTTGGTAGATGGTCTCACGTATCAGCTTCGGATTTTGATGACTAGGGAGAGAGTGTGTGGAGCTATATTCGAGCAGGTTGTTGACATTGCTCGGGATATTGAGTCGGTTCACAGGCAGGACCATGAGGAAAGGGAGGCTAAGAGGCGTCGGGGATCATGTAGCTTCAGTGGTTCCCCTTCCAGAGGGCAGTTTCAGCACACCAGAGGTCGTCCATTTAGACCTCCTCAGCCAGCTCGCCCAACTTATAGTTGTGCATCTTCGGGGCAGGGTCCCCGCAGTTCTCATCAGGGACGTTCATCTTTTAGTGCCCTTCCAGCCCAGAGTTCCTCCAGAGCATCATCATATCAGGCTTCTTTTATGCATGGTTCATCTGGTGGTTATCATGGTGGCAGGGGTTCTCTTTAGTCTCCATCTCCAGCTCCAGGTAGTTGTTTCGAGTGTGGAGAGTTTGGACATGGGTGGAGGCAGTCTCCTCGTCGTCCTGGTAGTTCATCTCAGCAGAGGGTTCAACCCTCGACTTCGGCCCCAGTCACTACACCACCTACCCAGGCAGCTACGGGTGGAGGTCAGGAAGCTAAAGGTAGCCCTAGAGGGGGAGGCCGAGCAGGTGAAGGTCAGCCACGTATCTATGCACTCCCTGCTAGTCCTGATGTTATGGCCTCCGATGCGGTGATTACAGGTACTATATCAGTCTGTCACAGTGATGCTTTGGCTTTATTTGACCCTGGTTCCACGTACTCTTATGTTTCATCGTATTTTGCTCACTTTTTGAGCATGCCCCGTGAGTCTTTAGTTACGTCTGTTCATGTTTCAACTCTGGTGGGCGATACTATTGTTGTGGACCGTGTGTACCAGTCATGTGTTATATCTATTAAGGGTTTGGAGACCCAAGTAGACTTGTTGTTGCTCAGAATGGTTGATTTTGATGTGATACTGGGCATGAATTGGTTATCCCCATGTCATGTTATTCTTGATTGTCACGCTAAGACCGTGACCCTTGCTATGCCCGGAGTTCCGAGAGTTGAGTGGAGAGGGTCTATAGAGCATGTGCTTAGCAGAGTGATTTCTTATTTGAAGGCTCAGCATATGGTTGGGAAAGGATGTGAATCCTATTTTTCTTTTGTGAGGGATGTTAGTAGTGAGACTCCTTCTGTTGATTCTGTTCTTGTAGTCCGTGATTTTCCGGATGTATTCCCTGCAGACCTGCCAGGCATGCCACCTGATAGGGATGTTGATTTTGGTATTGACTTGGTGCCAGGCACCCAGCCTATCTCTACTCCACCTTATCGTATGGCACCATCGGAGTTGAAAGAATTGAAAGAGCAGCTTCAGGAACTCCTAGATAAGGGGTTCATTCGGCCTAGTGTGTCACCTTAGGGTGCACCAATGTTGTTTGTGTGAAGAAGAAGGATGGCTCTATGCTCATGTGTATTGATTATAGGCAGCTGAATAAGGTTACAGTGAAGAACCGTTATCCTTTTCCTCGTATTGATGACTTGTTTGACTAGCTTCAGGGAGCTAGAGTGTTCTCTAAGATTGGTTTGAGATCCGGGTATCATCAATTGAATATTCGGGATTGTGACATTCCAAAGACTGCTTTCAGGACCAAATATGGTCATTATGAGTTTCTAGTTATGTCATTTGGGCTGACCAATGCCCCAACCGCGTTCATGCAATTGATGAGCAGTGTGCTTCAGCCTTACCTTTATTCATTCGTAATTGTGTTCATTGATGACATCCTGGTGTATTCTCGTAGCTAGGAAGAGCATGCTCAACATTTGAGGGTTGTGTTACAGAGGTTGAAGGAGGAGAAACTTTATACAAAATTCTCCAAGTGTGAGTTTTGGCTTGGTTCAGTAGCTCTCTTGGGACACGTGGTGTCTATTAAGGGTATTCAGGTTGATCCGAAGAAGATTGGGGCGGTGCAAAGTTGGCCCAGACCGTCCTCAACTACAGAGATTAGGAGTTTCCTTGGTCTGGCGGGATATTACCGTCGCTTTGTGGAGGGGTTCTCTTCTATTGCTTCACCGTTGACCAGATTGACCCAGAAAGGTGCTCCATTCATATGGTCTGATGAGTGTGAGGAGAGCTTTCAGAAGCTCAAGTCAGCATTGACCACAACTCCGATATTGGTTTTGCCTACTGGTTCGGGTTCTTATACAGTCTACTGTGATGCTTCTAGAGTTGGCTTGGGAGAGGTATTGATGCAGGACGGTAGGGTGATTGCCTACGCGTCTAGACAGTTGAAGGTGCATAAGAAAAATTATCATGTGCACGATCTTGAGTTAGCTGCCATTGTCCATGCCTTGAAGATTTGGCGGAATTATTTGTATGGAGTGCAGTGTGAAATTTTCACTGATCATCGTAGTTTGCAGTATCTGCTGAAGCAGAAGGACTTGAATTTGCGTCAGAGGAGGTGGTTAGAGCTTCTCAAGGATTATGACCTTACTATTTTGTATCATCCGGGAAAGGCAAATGTAGTGGCCGTTGCTTTGAGTCGCAGAGTCGAGAGTTTGGGGAGTCTAGCTTACCTTTCAGCAACAGAGCGACCTTTAGCACTTCATGTTCAGGCTTTAGCGGGTCAGTTGGTGATATTGGATTTGTCAGAGCCTCCGCGGGTATTAGCTATCATGGCTTCCCGGTCTTCTCTTTATGATCAGATTAGAGCTCGCCAGTATAATGACCGGCACTTGTTAGTTCTTCAGGACAGGGTCCGTCGAGGTGATGCCAGGGATGTGACTATTGGTGATGACGGAGTTATGAGGATGCAGGGCCGTATTTACATGCCCAATGTGGATGGGCTTCGAGAGTTGATATTAGCAGAGGCCCACAACTCGCGCGCGGTATTCCATCCATCTGGGTGCGGCGAAGATGTATCAGGATCTCAGACAGCAGTATTGGTGGAGGCGGATGAAGAGAGATATTGTTGAGTATGTAGCACAATGTCTCAACTTCCAGCAGGTCAAGTATGAGCACCAGAGGCCAGGTGGATTACTTCAGAGGTTAGATATTCCGGAGTGGAAGTGGGAGATAATCACTATGGACTTTGTGGTTGGGCTTCCACGGACTTCGAAGGGTTTTGATGTTATTTGGGTCATTGCGGATCAGCTGACCAAGTCCGCACACTTCATTCCTGTCAGTACTACTTATACTTCGGAGCGGTTAGCGGGTATCTACATCAGGGAGATTGTCCGATTGCATGGAGTTCCAGTTTCTATCATTTCTGACAGAGGTACTCAATTCACGTCTCAGTTTTGGAGGGCCGTGCAGAGAGGTATGGGTACTCAGGTAGAGTTGAGCACTGCATTTCATCCTTAGACCGACAGGCAGTCGGAACGGACTATTCAGATTTTGGGGGACATGTTACGTGCCTGTGTGATTGATTTTGGGGGTTCGTGGGATCATTTTATGCCACTCGTGGAGTTTGCATATAATAATAGCTACCAGTCCAGTATTCAGATGGCCCCGTATGAGGCTTTCTATGGTAGGAGGTGCAGATCTCCGGTTGGTTAGTTCGAGCCCGGTGAGGCTAGTCTATTGGGCACAGATTTGGTTCAGGATGCGTTGGAGAAGGTGAAGTTGATTCAGGAGCAGCTTCGCATGGCACAGTCTAGGCAGAAGAGTTATGCGGACCGAAAGGTCCGGGATGTGTCTTTTATAGAAGGTGATAAGGTACTGCTGAAGGTATCACCCATGAAGGGTGTTATGAGGTTCGGAAAGAGGGGAAAGCTGAGTCCCCGGTTTATTGGTCCTTTTGAGGTGCTTCAGAAGATTGGAGAGGTGGATTATAGACTTGCCTTGCCACCCAACTTACCGAGTGTTCATCCAGTATTTCATGTTTCGATGCTCCGGAAGTATGTTGGTGACCCGTCTCATGTTTTAGACTTTAGCACAGTTCAGCTCGAGGGTGATATGTCATATGAGGTAGATCCAGTAGCAATTTTGGATCGTCAGGTCAGAAAGTTGAGGTCCAAGGATATAGCTTCAGTGAAGGTACAATGGAGAGGTCATCCAGTGGAGTAGGCTACTTGGGAGACCCAGTGGGAGATGTAGAGCAGATATCCTCACTTGTTTGAGACTCCAGGTATGTTTCTAGACCCGTTCGAGGATGAACGTTTATTTAAGAGGGGGAGAAAGTAACGAATCGGCTATACTATTTATGATGTGTTAGAGTCGGTTGGCTCGGGTTCAGAATGGTTGTAGTGAGAATTGAGACACTTAGTCTCTAAAAATAGCTTTATAGTTGGAAAAGTCAACTGAGAGTTGACTTATTGGTAAACGACTTTGTAATGCGGATTTTATGGCTCGAATAGCTTCGTTAGGTGATTTGGGACTTAGGAGTGTGTTCGGAATATTTTTGTGATGTCCGGTGTAGAATTAGGCATGAATTTGCGAAAGTTAGTTTTTGGCGATTTTTGGTCGGCAGTGGAAAATAGGCTATCGGGGTCGGAATGGAATTCCAACAGTTGGAACAGGTTACTAATGACATTTTGGATATGTGTGCAAAATTTCAGGTCAATCGGATGCGTTTTGGATAGTTTCGGCATCGTTGGTGGAATTTAGAAATTTAAAAGTTCTTAGGCTTGAATTTGATGTGATTTTAGTGTTTTGATGTTATTTTGGGTGTTCCGAGGGTGCAACTAAGTTTGAATGATCATATATGATGTGTTGGTATGTTTGGTTGGGGTCCCGAGTGGCTCGGGATATATTCGGATGGTTAACGGGAATTTTGGAGTTGGAAAAATGCAGCTTTCAGCTGCTGGTGTGATTTTACTGTTGTTTCCGTACCTGCGGATGTTCGATCACAGGTGCAGGCCCACAGGAGAGGAAAGAGGCTCCGCAAGTGCGAAATTTTTCCAGCCCAGAGGAAAGGCGCAGATGCGGACACTTGACCGCACCTGCGAGGTCCCAGGTGCAGAAGTGGAGCCGCTGGTGCGGAATTGCCAAGTTTAATGAAAAACCGCAGGTGTGGTCCACCTGAGCGCAGGTGCAGACCGCAGGTCCGATATTTAGCCACAGGTGCGATAAGCCTGGGCAGAAAAGTATAAAAAGGGGACTTAAATGATTTTTAACCATCTTTTCACCATTGTAGTGCAGGTTCCGAGCTTTTTGAGGAATTTTGGAAGGGAAACAGTTGTTCTTCATTGAGGTAAGATTTTTGGACTTATTAACTCTATTGTGTGTGATTAAAGACCTTATTAACAGTGTTTAATTAAGAAAAATCAATGGAAAAAAGGGGAAACTAGGGCTTGAGTTTAAGAGACCTTTTAAGGGTGATTTGAGGCGTCAATCGGACTCCGATTTCAGAGTTCTTTATATGTACGGACTCGTGAGATGATGAGGATTGTTTTGGTATAAAGTTTGTCGAGTTCCTAGATGTGGGCTCGGGGGTCCGGTTTTGGCTAATTTCGGGTTTTGTGCATAAAGTTGATAATTTTCGATTGAGTTTCATCCTCTTAGCATAATTTGATGTGAAAAATCTGATCTTGATAGATTTGGGGCACTCAGAAGTTGATTCGAGAGGCAAGCGTGTTGCGGAATAGCTTTCCGGGCTAGTTTGAGGTTAGTAATGTCTGTAAATCCTGTCCTGAGGGTTTGAAACCTCGTACTTTACATCCTTTCACAGTTTTGGAGTGACGCACACACTGGATGACGAGTGTGGGGCGTGCACGAATTGGAAATTTGAAAAAATGTTCCTTTTTAGGCAAATATTGAGTTGTGAAACTGCTTTTAAAGCATATGTTTTATAGTCTTACTATGTTTTGATATATTTGGGCTGTAAGCCATGTCTGGGGCCTAGTGCCGATCTGTTTTAACCCCTTGGGGGCTATTTTACTGATATTCCTCACTTAGAAACAATGATTTTACACTCAGTCTTTCTTGTGAAAATTTGACACTCATATTTGACGATATTATTATTTACCTGAAACGAAATACTGTTTTGGGTCGAGAACCCTATTTATTTATGGCCCGAGTGGCATGCTGAGAGTGTCTGACTGAGTGAGGCCGAGGGCCAATATTGTGAGGATATTTATGATATGAGAGAGGCCGAGAGCCTGAGTGATTGATGCCATTATTTGGCTTGTTATAGCGCTTGGGCTGAAGGAGCCCCTCCGGAGTCTGTACACACCCCCAGTGAGCGCAGGTACCTACTAAGTGCGAGTGTCGAGTGATAAGTGACTGGGAGGCATGAGTAACAGTGAGGTTGCCCAAGGGGCAGATGCTGAGTGACTGTGAGGTGCTGAGTGACTGTTACTGAGTGATGGTGAGGTGCTGAGTGACTATTTATGAGTTATGATTTGGCCAGAGGGGAGATTTATAACGACATTTACTGAGTTTTGATTATGATTCGTTTCATCTTTCAAACTGATATTTTTGGGAGTTTTTACTGAGAAAACATTTGAAGATATGCTTGTTCGAAGGATTTTACGAAAATTGGTTTTCAAACTTATGTATTAAATGTATACTTTGTGGAGACTTGGTGTTTTACTGTTTTGTGGATTGGTGTTTTGTGCTTTGTGTTTCTTATTCTTCAGACTTGATTTATTTTTATTACTACTGAGTTGGCGTACTCATCATTACTCCCTGCACCTCTGTGTGCAGATCCAGGTACTGGTTCTGAGCGGTAGTCACTTGCGTCTGTTCGACTTCAGCTTTTGGAATTTCGAGGTAGCTGTCCAGCGTCCGCAGCTTCTCCATTTTCTTTCCTTCATTAGTATTAGTATTTTATTCTGAGACGTTGTTTATGACATTAGTAGTGTTAGTTTTATTCTTAGATGCTCTTGATCGGTTGACTCCAGTTCTGGGGGATTAGTTTAGACTGTCAGATTATATTATGCTTGCTTAAAGACTTAGAGAAATTTTTATACTCATTATGCTGGTTATTAATGATTTTGAGAAACTTTATTAAAATAAATGAGTAGTTATGTGATGGTTGGCTAGCATAGTTCCACGATAGGCGCCATCACGATCTATTAGGATTTGGGGTCGTGACACCACTAGTGTACTACTGGGAGCAGCAACAAAACGAGTGTACCATCCACAGTCCCAGTCGTCTTCGGGGCTAACCAGTACTCTCTTACTTCTAGCCACGAGAGAAAAAAATCCTTCACGAAACAGTTTAGGGGAGTAAAGATGAAGCAAGTGTAGAAAAGTGAAAGGCATGGAAACCAAATATGATAAATAACAAAGGCATGCAACAACCCCCATACTATGGGGCCAATTTGGCCAAGGCACACGTTGATATAACAACAAAATTCAATGATCATTGGGTCGATAGGTAGTTCTAGCCCTAAAGTAAAAGGGTAGGTGTAACCAAAGGAAAAACCAGCTTGGTATGAGGTAATTCTCTTGTTGGCACCAGGGACTAAAACTAGGAAATATGGTTTCCAATAAAATTCTCTTCGAACCAAGGAGAGAAGGCCAATAGTGATCAAACTTGGATAAAGGTCAGCAGGATTAAGGGAGGCCATAGAAGAGACTTGATTCCTTATGATTTTGCGATCAGTTACAAAAGAAAATTATTGCGGAACAATCTTTGCAATTGTGGCTTTGCGCACTAGTTCATATAAATCTCTATTCCTAGAAAAAAATCAAGGGGTTAAAGGAGACCTAGGTTTAGAAGAGGAAGGCTTAGCAGCATTGCCTTGGGAAGAAGAACCACGATTAGATAGAGAGCCAAGACTACGAAGTCTACCACCTCTCCTACTTCTAGTAGGGACAGTAGAAAGAGAAAGTTAGTCAACAATCACAACCTTACGAGGGTCTGATGTAGAAGAAGACATGATTGTCCAAAGGGATAATGAAAAAGTGGATGCGAAAATACAAAGAAAGAGTAATATGGTGAATACTGAAGAAGGAAGACTTCAAGAGATCAAAAAAAGAATGAAGTAGTTATAAGAAGACACGGCCATCATTAAAAGTAGGTCATAAGAAGCGTCATAATGGAACCGTGACTTCGTGACTGACGCAGCCGCAGAAAACCCCTAAAAAGTGCTGAAAAATTACATAGCCAATTGTTAGAAGCCAAGTGGAAAGGGAATTAAATAGATGTTACATACGTCACATTGGTTCTGAAGGGGACACGATGATACTCAGAAAACGGCGGCAAAGAATTCCCGCATAAAAGCTTACCACCTCTCGAATATTCAATTGAAGGATATTCAGAAAGTGGGGGGACTACCTGTATTGGTGGAAAAACTATGTCACACGTGGAATGTTTGTAAGCTGACGAAGCATGACACTTGGTATAATGGCATAGTGACAAGTGGCACACTCGATTAGCGGAATTAAGAATACAAGGAAGGTACGAGGAAAACACCAAGAGATAGTACATAACAGAGGATCGGGCCTGAACATCTGTCAAAGAAGAGGCATGAACATAATGAATCAGGGTAAAAAGAAGGGAAGATACATGAACCAGAAATAAATAAGAAAGGGAATCGGAACCGTTGTAAGGCATTTATAGCTACAAATGTGTCGGTTAGGGTTATCAATGATAACGGGCAATCAATACAATTAATGCTCATAATGAATTCATCTTAAATAGGAAAAACGTTATGATTGTACACCCCTATATAGGGATAAAGATTTTTACTTGTAAGGACAAGTTCCAAGTACTACTGAAATATACTTTGTAATTTCTTGCTTTATCAAAGTTTTCTACATTGATTTTAGGGATTGACCGTCATTTCATTTCCTTTTTCTTTCTGTCAATTTACGCTGTTGATTTTGTTATTTTCCCAAATAGGTTGTTGAGGAAGTGAAGTAAAACTTGGTTATCAGTAACTTGTTTTCTTCTAAATATAGGCTTTGACTGAAAATTCTATTTTTTAGTTAAACAAGACCTTGCCCCTACCTTTGTGGAGATAGAGAGGTTATTTCCAGTGGACCCTCGGCTCATGCAAACATAGGCACCACAATAATAACAAGAAATAAGACAGGTCAACACGGAAAAACCATGTAAAAGCAGCATACAGAACAAGATAGTAATTAATAAAACAAGTATTCAAATAAGCCTACTACCAACCAAATGTGAAAGTACGTACTAACACTACTGGTATGAATAATCTAGACTAACTAGCCTATTATCCTAATCTTAGACCTCCACGCCTTCCTATCACAAGCCATGTCCTCAATTAGTTGTAGTTGCGTCATGTCATGCCTAACCACCTCACCCCAACTCTTTTTTGGCCTACCTCTACCTTTCTTAAGGCCTCCAATGTCAACCTCTCACACCTACTTACTAAAGCATATGTGCTTCTCCTCTTCACATGTCCAAACCATATTCTAAGTCGTGTTTTCCCCATCTTTTCCTCAATAGGGGCCACACCCACTTTGTCCCGAATAACTTTATTCTGAATCCTATCTAATCTGGTGTGACCGCACATTCATCTCAATATCCTCATCTATGCTACCTTCATCTTCTAGACGCGAGAGCTCTTGACTGGCCAACACTCAGCCCCATACAACATAGTCAGTCTCCACAACTCTATAAAATATGCCTTTAAGCTTTGGTAGTACCTACTTGTCACATAAAACACAGGAAGCAACTCTCCATTTCATCCGTCATGCCCCAATACAATGTGTGATATCTTCATCAATCTCTCCATCCCCCTATATAATAGAGCCAAGGTACTTAAAAGTCCCCCTTCTAGGGATGACTTGTGAAGCCAGCATCACCTCCTGTTATGACCCAAGGGGTCATTCAATAAATTTAGACTCTGTTATAGGCTTAATATCCCTAAAAATATTAATTTTAAATACCTCGATTTGCGTGCACAGTCCGGGCATGAAACCGGAAAGCTTTTATGTGAAAATATGAGAAATAGCAATTTCTAGAGTCAAAATTTGATAAAAGTTGACTTTGGTCAACTTTTTGAGAAAACAGACCCGGATCCGTGTTCTGGAGATCCGCAGTAAAATATGGGACTCGGGCGTATGCCCGGAAATGAGTTCCGAGGTCTCAAGCCTTAAAACTAAATTTTTGAAAGAAATTGTTTTGCTGAAATATTAATGAAATAAAGAAAAGAATTAATGTTTGAAACCAATGGTATCGGGCCGGTATTTTGGTTCTGGAGCCCGGTATAGATTTGTTATAGTATTTAAAGGTTAACTGTGAAATTTGGTGAAAAACGGAGTTCATTTGACGTGATTCGGACATCCGGTTGAAAAGTTATGAACTTTAAGTGTTCTTGAAGAAAAATGATGAGTTTTGAGGTTTAATTCATAGTTTTACATGTTATTTTCATGATTTGATCGCACGAGCAAGTCCGTATGATGTTCTTAGACTTGCGTGCATGTTTTTTTTGGTGCCCCGAGGGCTCAGGTGAGTTTCGCATAGGCCACGGGATGTTTTAAACTTAGAAAGTTAGTTGTAATTGCTGTTATCTGGTGTGCCCCTATTTGTGCATTGCGTTCGCATCAACCCAGAAGCGAACACGTAGGGTAAATGGCTGGGGGTCACTTTTGTTCTATGCGAACGCACCCTAACCACGCGAACGCATAGAGTAAACTTCAGGGGGGGCACCATCTGTGCTATGCGAACGCACAATGTAAAATGGGCTTGGGGGAGAGGGGAGCCCAAAAGCACTATGCGAATGCATCCCCTTTAATGCGAACACATAGGCCACTGCCCATTACCCTATGCAAACGTGGCAGGCCCTATGCGAACGCATAGAAGGCTTGCCCAACAATATAAATACTCTTTTAAAAACGGGTAGACCTTCTTCTTCTTCATATTTTCGAACCCCACAAACCTAGGAGTGAATTGCTTCACCAAATATCATCCCCAAGTCATAGGTAATCAATTCTAAACTTTACTCTTTCAATTCCTTATTGTTTTTCATCACTTTTAAATCAAAAACTAAGAATTTTCATGGTAAAAATTGAGGGTTTGGGTAGAATTAGGAAATTTTGTAAAAATCGAATCTTTACCTCGAATTGTGGTCGGATTTCGAAATTAATTGCATATTTGGGTTCGTGGGTGAATGGGTGAACGTAATTTTGTCCGAACCCCGAGTTTAGACCAAGCGTGCCCGGGGTCGGGTTTTCACTTTTTTGAGAAAACTTAGGAAAAATTATAATTTTTAATAAAGATAATTCCTTTAGACTTAATTAATGATATTAAGTTAATTATTATTAGATTCAAGCAAGTTAAGCAAGATTCTAAAGGAAAAGTTGTAATTGAGCAGTGAGTGACCTGTGAAATTGAGGTAAGTGCTTGGTTTAACCTTGACTTGAGGGAATAGGAATCCCCACTTAATTGCTATGTGAATTGCATGTATGTGGTGTATAGGTGAGGTGGCGAGTATCTATGCACCACCAAATTGTCTGTTAAACATGATCCCTTCCCCGTTTTCAATTTAATTGATTCTTGTCTTAATTGTTCTACGTTCATTATTGTTTCTATGACAACCTGGCCTTATTGCTTTGTTGTTAAATATTGTTGTGATTATTTTGGAAGAGTATTGGTTGTTTATACGGTTCCCTTGTGGTACATAAAGGTGGAGCAGTTTGGCATTGTTTTACGAGATGCATATATATATATATATATATATATATATATATATATGTATGTATATATGTATATATATATATGTATATATATATATATATATTTTCCTGTTGGTTTCATTTTTGTGATAATACTGAGGAGTTTACGAGAAGTATAGTTTTCTGTTTATAAATGTTGAGATAAAGGTGTTGTGAAAGGCTTGGCCTGAATTGTGAAAGATTTTGATAAACAAATAAAAACATTGATTGTGATAAGGGGCGAAATTGATTGTGACAAGGGGGCGAAATTGATTGTGATAAGGGTCGATAGGTGGGATCGGGTTGCACGCTGCAACGAGACAGTGATAAGGGTGAATATGTTTTACTGATTTTAATTATAAAGATTTGAAAATTCTTGCTTTACTCTACGTTTTTTTTTTATATTTTTGTACATGTGGTTATTTTAAAGTAAAGTTTGGAAACTTGGAGATTTATTGGAGTATTGGTTATAGCTGAGACCTGAAAAAGGCGACCGATTTATTTTAAATTGTGGTTGCAGTTGCTATTATTCACTTGTTTTAGACTTCTTTCTTGCTTTATTATTTATTAGGGTCACAGGTTATATTGTTAATGCCCCGTCGTAGCCTCGTCACTACTTCGTCGAGGTTAGGCTCGGCACTTACTTAGTACATGGGGTCGGTTGTACTGATACTACACTCTGCACTCTTTTGTGCAGATCCAGGTACCGGCCAGCAGTAGAGATATTTAGAGCAACTCCTATTTCTTTTCCGGAGACACGAGGTATATCTGCCGGCGTTCGCAGATCCCGAGAGTCTTCTCTATAGTACTTAGATTACTGTTTTATTTGATTCAAAACAGTTACACATTATTTCTTTCAGCCCATTATTTGTAGTATTCTTTAGTAGTTCGTGAATTGTGACACCAGACCCTGGGGTAGTTTTAGAGTTACTTATATAATTAGTTTGTGGCTCAGTTTATTTAAGTGTTTATTATTTTATGTTCGGAATTATACATTGAAATTCAGTAGCTTAAGTTTATTTTATAATTGTTCATTATGTTTAAATGGAAAATCAAAGGAAGTAGTTAATCGAACTCTAACATTGGCTTGCCCAGCAAGTGTGGTGTTAGGCGCCATCACGATCCCTAAGGTTGGGGAATTTGGGTCGTGACAAGCTAGTATCAAAGCATTAGGTTTGCTTAGGTCTCACAATTCACGAACAAGCTTAGTAGAGTCTGAAGGATCGGTACAGAGACGTTTGTACTTATCTCTCAGATATTAAGTTAGGAAACAACTCCATTTGTATTTCTATTCTATCGTGCGATCCTTGTACCTCAAATACTGATTTGGATTCCTCTATTCTCTCGTAGATGGCGAGAACACGTGCTTCATCTTCCGCTGACCAGCATTCCGGTCATCCAGTAGCAGCAACTTCTACTAGGGGCAGAGGCCGAGCCAGAGAACGAGGCAGGGGCAGGACTCCGCCCATTGCTCAGGCAGCAGCCCCAGCTGCGGAACCTCAGATCGAGATTGATGAAGGGGTTCCAGCTCAGACCGTTCTAGCGGGACCAGCTCAGGTCCCCGAGGGGTTCATTGCTTCCCCGATTCTTCAGGATGATTTGGTCCGTTTAGTGGGCTTGATGGAGAGTGCGGCCCAAACTGGCATATTCCCTGTTGCAGCAGTTGTATCTCAGGCTGGAGGAGGGGTCCAGGCTCCTGCTACCCACACTTTAGTTCAAACTGCTCCTCAGGTTCAGACTCCAGTGGCTAATCCAGTTGGGGTAATTCAGCCAGTTCCAGCAGTACCACCCGTTAACGGGGCAGCCATGTCTACGATGCTTTGTGGAGACTTGACAAGTTCATTAAGCTATTTCATGTTCACTTCAGTGGTGCTACTTTAGAGGACCCTCAGGAATATCTAGACAGTTGTCATGAGGTGTTGGGTAATATGGGTATTTTGGAGACCAATGGGGTCGATTTTGCTGCTTTTCAGATGACTGGTTCCGCCAAGAAATGATGGAGGGATTTTCTGTTGACTAGGCCAGCTGGATCACCTGCTCTGACTTGGGATCAGTTCTCTCATCTCTTTTTGGAGAAGTTCTTACATGTTACTACTCGAGAGGAGAAACGTCGTCAGTTTGAGAGACTTCAGCAGGGCAGCATGATTGTGACCCAGTATGAGACCCATTTCGTGGATTTGGCTAGGCATGCTATTCTCTTATTGCCCACAGAGTGAGAGAGGGTCAGACAGTTTATTGATGGCCTTGCTCAGCCCATCAGGTTGCAGATGTCCAAGGAGACAGGGACCGAGATTTCTTTATAGGATACAACTAATATAGCTAGGAGGGTTGAGTCGGTTCTTGGGATGGGAGGTCAGGGGTCAGACAAGAGACCTCGTCATTCCAGCAGTTTCAATGGTGCTTCATCGGGAGGTGTGACTTCATTTAGTAGAGGCCATGCTTCCAGGCATTCCATTCAGCACTATAGGCTTCACAGGGTACTTCCGGAGGCCGTGGTTCTTATATGCCTCCTTCGGCTCAGCCAGTCTATAGTGCTCCTTCAGCTCTTATTAGAGCACCTCCTCTGCAGAGTGTTCCGCGTGGTCAGCCGATTCGTCCGGGTCAGTATACTCTTCAACAGGGATGTTTCGAGTGTGGTGAATATGGGCATGTACGGAGGACTTGTCCGAAATACACAGGTAATCAGTTTTAGCTGCAAGGTTCTCGTGCTATAGTTCCAACACCATCTCCAGTACCACCTTCCCAGCCAGCAAGGGGTAGGGGTAGGGGTCAGGTAGTTAGAGGTAGAGGCCAAAATGTTAGAGGTGGAGGACATATAACTAGAAGTGGAGGTCCTCCCAGAGGTGTGGTTCAGGGTGGCGGGGCCCAGCCCCGACTATATGCATTTCCAGCCAGGCCTGAGGCGGAGTCCTCCGATGCTGTTATTACAGGTATCATCTCAGTTTGTGATAGAGCTGCTTCAGCTTTGTTTGATCTGGGGTCTACTTATTCTTATGTATCATCCTATTTTGCCTCATATTTGAATGTGCCCCGTGGCTCCTTGAGTGTTCCTGTTTATGTGTCTACACCGGTGGGGGATGCTATTGTGGTAGACCGTGTGTATCATTCGTGCGTGGTAGTCATTTAAGGTCTTGAAACTAGTGTGGATCTTTTACTTCTAGACATGGTTGATTTTGATGTTATATTGGGCATGGATTGGTTGTCGCCCTATTATGCCATTTTAGACTGTCACGCCAAGACAAGTACTTTAGACTTACCGGGGTTGCCTCGATTAGAATGGAAAGGGACTCCTGGTCATTCTCCCAACCGGGTGATTTCATATGTCAAGGCTCGCCGCATGGTGGAGAAGGGGTGTTTGGCTTATTTGGCACATATTCGTGATTCTGATGCCGAGGTTTCTTCCATAGAGTCAGTTCCTATTGTTCGTGAGTTTCCCGAGGTATTTCCTGTAGACCTTCCTGGTATGCCACCCGATAGGGATATTGATTTCTGTATTGATGTGGCTTCGGGCACTCATCCCATTTCCATTCCTCCATATCGGATGGCCCCACCAGAATTGAAAGAGTTGAAAGAGCAGTTGCAAGACTTGCTAGATAAGGGTTTCATAAGATCCATTGTCTCTCCTTGGGGTGCACCTATTTTGTTTGTAAAGAAGAAAGATGGGTCGATGAGGATGTGTATAGATTACCGGCAGCTGAATAAAGTTACTATCAAGAACAAGTATCCGTTGCCGACAATTGATGACCTATTTGATCAGGTTCAAGGTACTAAGGTATTTTCAAAAATTGATTTGAGATCGGGCTATCATCAGCTGAAGATTAGGGCGTCCGATGTTCCTAAGACAACCTTTCAGACGAGGTATGGGCACTATGAATTTTTGGTTATGTCTTTTAGGCGAACTAATGCTCCAGCAGCCTTTATGGACTTGATGACTCGGGTTTTCAAGCCCCGTTTGGACTCTTTCGTGATCGTGTTCATTGATGACATTATTATATACTCGTGCAGTCAGGAAGAGCATGAGTAGAACCTCCGTATAGCACTCCAGACTTGAAGAGATAATCAATTGTATGCCAAGTTTTCAAAATGTGAGTTTTGGTTGGATTCAGTAGCCTTCTTGGGTCATATCGTATCAGCTAAGGGTATTCGGGTTGATCCTAAGAAAATTGAGGCAGTCAAGAACTGGCCTAGACCCACTACATCCACGGAGATCATGAGCTTCTTGGGGTTGGCGAGTTACTACCGTCGTTTTGTGGAGAGGTTCTCATCCATAGCATCCCCAGTGACTAAATTGACCCAGAAAGGTTCCCCATCTAAATGGTCAGACGAGTGCGAGGCGAGCTTTCAGAAGCTCAAGACAACCTTGACTTCAGCATCGGTGTTGGTGTTACCATCAGGTTCAGGTTCTTTTACGGTGTATTGTGACCCTTCCCGAGTTGGACTCGGAGCAATATTGATGCAGGATGGCAGGGTGATTGCATATGCGTCTCGAAAACTGAAAGTCCATGAGAAGAATTATCCTGTTCATGACTTAAAGTTGGCAGCCATTGTCCATGCATTGAAAATTTGGAGGCATTATCTTTATGGCGTGCCGTGTGAGGTTTTTACTGACCATCGCAGCCTCAAGTACTTATTCAAGCAGAAAGATCTAAATTTAAGGCAACAAAGATGGTTAGAGTTACTGAAGGATTATGATGTCACCATATTATATCATCCAGGGAAGGCCAACATGGTGGCCGATGCATTGAGTAGGAAGGCGGTGAGTATGGGTAGCCTTGCATATATTCCAGTTGGTGAAAGACGATTAGCTTCAGACATTCAAACGTTGGCTAATCAGTTCGTGAGGTTGGATATTTCCCCCAGCAGTGTTCTAACTTGTACAGTCGCTCGATCTTCTCTAATTGAGTGTATCCGGGAGTGGCAGGATGATGACCCGCATTTGATGGTCCTTAGGGAAACAGTTCGGCGCGGTGGTGCCAAGCATGTTACATTTGGTGATGATGGTGTTTTGAGGATGCAAGGTCGTATATGTGTGCCTAATTTAGATGGACTTCGTGATTTAATCCTTGAAGAGGCTCACAGTTCTAAGTATTCGATTCACCCAGGGGCAGCCAAAATGTACCAAGATTTGAGGCAGCATTATTGGTGGAGAAGGATGAAAAAGGACATTGTTGCGTATGTGGCTCGTTGCTTAAATTGTCAGCAGGTAAAGTATGAGCATCATAGACCTGGTTGTTTGCTTCACCAGATAGAGATTCCTGAGGGGAAGTGGGAGCGCATCACTATGGATTTCGTTGTTGGACTCCCACGGACTCAGAGGAAATTTGACGCAGTATGAGTTATTGTGGATAGGCTGACCAAATCAACACATTTCATTCCTGTGGCGAGTACTTATACTTCAGAGCGGTTGGCTGAGTTATATATTCGGGAGATTGTTCGCCTTCATGGGGTTCCCGTGTCTATCATTTCTGATTGGGGTACGCAGTTTACTTCGCACTTTTGGAGGGAAGTTCAGCATGAGTTGGGTACCCGAGTGGAGTTGAGTACACATTTCACCCTTAGACTGACGGGCAGTCCGAGCGTACCATTCAGATATTGGAGGATATGCTCCGCGCTTGTGTTATTGACTTTGGAGGTTCGTGGGATCAGCTCTTGCCGTTAGCGAAGTTTGCTTATAATATTAGTTATCAATCGAGCATTCAGATGGCTCCCTATGAGGCATTATATGGTAGACGATGCAGATCACCAGTTGGATGGTTCGAGCCGGAGAGGCTAGGTTACTAGGTACGGACTTAGTTCAGGAGGCATTGGATAAGGTCAAGATTATTCAGGAGAGACTTCGTGCAGCTCAATCTAAGCAAAAGCGTTATGCCGATCGTAAGGTTCGTGATGTGGCATTCATGGTTGGAGAGAGAGTATTGCTTCGTGTATCGCCCATGAAGGGTGTTATGTGATTTGGGAAGAAGGGAAAGTTGAGCCCTAGGTATATCGGGCCATTTGAGATTCTTGATAAATTGGGGGAGGTAGCTTATAGACTCGCGTTGCCTCCAGGGTTATCCTCAGTTCATCCGGTATTCCATGTGTCTATGCTCCAGAAATATCATGGTGACTCGTCCCACGTGTTAGATTTCAGCTCTGTCCAATTGGACAAAGACTTGACTTCTGAGGAGGATCCGGTAGCTATTTTAGACCGGCAGGTTCGCCAGTTGAGGTCTAAGAGTTATCCATCAGTTCGGGTGCAGTGGAGAGGTCAGCGCGTTGAAGAAGCTACTTGAGAGTCCGAGTCGGAGTCCTCCCCCATCCACTTTTTTCTTAATTTATTACACATGGTCATCTAATAAAATATAACAATAGCATATATAAGATGATAACCCCCTTTATATTCACTCACCTAAAGATAAGAGTTCATATTATGATATGACCAATAACACGTGGAAGTAAGGCATACATAATAGTAATTACTATACCATCAACTTATTCCAAGTGTATACTCATAGATCCTATAAAGGACATTAGTCATGAGCCCTCTTATCCTCATGATTACAAGTGGATTCATATAAATGACACTTATCCACTTATAACTAGTTCCATATTTCATAACTTTATACCAACATGATAATTTTTGCTAGTCACTTAATGCTCCTTGATATGTAGCCACGTCAACATCTTTGTCACCTTATACTTATCCACAAATTTTCTATACCTCATGAATGACCTTAATCTCTTTAAGCTCATATGGATTACTCAGACTCATCCTAGTACTAAAGTATGGAATGTTGCACTACTAACATTAGAGACCCCTTTCCATTCTACGCGTGTAATCTTCTAGGTGCAGACCTAATGACTCATCACCAAACTTTACATGTGTAAATCATGCACTTTAAGTGCTATGAATCATATATGCACACTTAGTGCCACCCTTGGCTAAATTAATGTCATGTGGCAGCCACTAAAGTTCTTCTTTACATGTGTATATATAGTACACCTAATAAAGCACTTAACTCCTAAGAGGCCACCTACTAACTTAAAATGCTTATTTATTCTAGCTACTACACGTGGATTGATGCCCACAACAATATTTACCTACTAATTAATCTATTAATCTTTCACTAAAATCCAATATTTAACCAATTAGCCACATAATAATTTCTAAGTCTCATTTCACTTAAATACTAGTATACTTCATATACCTTACTATCATGGTAATGTGATATATTACTAGTCCATATACACGGGGTATTATAGCTTGGACCGTATTTTATCTCAAAATGTCAAACTTCGACCAACCTCATTTCCTTCAACTCGTTTACCCTCTCACCTTCACGACTTTACTTATCACTTGTTATAAATATTATAAATACTTATAACCTCAAAAATAGTCCTGTCCTTGAACTTATGTCCATTATCGTATGACAAAAATATGGAAAAGTACGGGATATAACAATATGTGTATAACCGTATACATATAATTCGTATATAATCTAGATATACAACCAGCTCGAAAAAAGGAACAAAATATCTTATTAACTAGTAAAGATCTCTAATATTTTTTCTTAACGAAGATAGATCTTGTTTGAAATGTACATGTTTACTTTGATTTTTCATTCTCTAAATTTCAAACAAAATGAGATACTTTCTAAAGAAGTGCTTTCGTCTTACTATATTCTATTTGAGTTTGGTTAGTTTTGCTTCTTAAACTTAACTTGCCTGATTGTACATTTCTTTCTCAGAAATATGTGCTAATTTCATTTCATGTCAAACATAATAATGATAGTTGAACTGAAATTGAAGAGGCTTTACTCTCAGAGAAATTCAATAAGATAAGTTGCTGCTAGATTTTATGAAAATTAAACGACTGTAAAATCTCAGCCGTGAAAGTCATCGTTAATTAGATAAAAAGTTATGCAACCAAAAAATTCTCCTATTAATTCGTTTAGCAGTCACCCCAACATGCATCAATTTTGAGAAATCACTACTCAGAAAAACTAATTTTAGATTATTTTTATATGTTTCCAAGGATTTCTATGCAATTACGTCCAAACATAAATCATGAACCAGTTATGTCTGAAACGTTTAGGTGGGGGCCAGTTGTACATCTACGTCATACGTTTTTAATGGAAATTTTGAATGGGCCCATCTTCCATTTCATAACTTCATTTGTTTAGAGTTGCGGCAAAAATGAAATGGAAAAGATAATGATACCCTTTTAAGTGCCATACATGTTAGATGAAACAGGCTAGTATTTGGGAGTAGCCCGAGCTGCGGCCGGACCTAATAATTATCGATAAATTGTAAAGTTTTCCTTTTCCCCAATAGTAACTTAGCAATTTAGTGATTTGGGATTATGTTGCTGCCACTGTTCAAAGTTGTAGATGGTTACAAACACAAAAGATTATTGGAGATACAAAATAACTAAATTGTCATTAGTAATTTAGATCTAGTATCAAGCAAGAACAAACAGATGGGAGCTTACCAATGTTGGTATCATCTTCAAGCCAGTAACTATTATATCATTTTCACATGGTATTCTATATCCAAACCTAAAATATATTCACCATGAAAGAGTTAGTTGTCATATGAGCTAGCCTTAGTATAGTCAAATGAATACGGACGGTGATCTACTGAATTATAAGGGCACATATTCAGAAAGAGAGGGACGGAAAGAAACTGCCTTCATTAGTGCTCCAATTTTCCTCTGCTCCAAAAACCATGTTGATAACTATTTCTGTTGCTAGTAAAATCATTAAAAAATTAAATCCTGCGACTGGCATAATAGAACCCCTCTAAACCTGTCTGTATGGATATAGAAATATTTTCTCTAGCTGAAGTCTACCTATATTTTAAAATGTCTCTAAAACTGTATCAACAAATCGCTCCCATTAAGAATATATTAATAAAGAAATAACTTAGATCATCACTTGAATGTATTAGAGAAACGACTTACAGCCATGATAACTTCTGTTAGCTTTGAATGTATATGCGATTCAGCAACTCTTAAGCATAAATGTGACTGAGGAAGAAGCATAGCTAAATCAAGCTCTAGAAGACCTCTACGTGTTGACTTTACATTTTCCAAGAGGAACGTTTGTGTGTGATTAAAAATATCAGCAGTCAAAATTTATAAAAATTTCTTGTCTCGCGAAGATCTCTGAGGTCGAGATGTTGTGTTCTGCACCCGTACTCCATGAACAATTTAACCAAATGTGCCTGAAACCAATAGGTAGCATCAACTTTTTTTATATGGTATAAATATTGAAATCCAAATTAACAAAATATCGTGAGGAAAGATGATTATTGCAAGAGGCGAAGGGGATAAAACAAAAACATGCCTTAGTTCTTTCTGTAATTTCATGACCCATTTTTAGGCGTCTACCTTATAACATAATTACCTCGGGCAATAGCTATAAATACTATATTTGTTGTTCAAAAGGACAATCACACCAGTCCTTGCCTCTAGGTTTGGTCACAATAGACTTATACAAGCTACATTATCCGGATGAATTAGTTGCATCAAGTTTCTTTTGCTGCAATATTTTCATATGGTAACATGAGTAGTAGAGAAGAATAACAATGTAAAAAACTACTTTTTTGTTTAATTTTAAGTGGCAGAGTTTTTATTTTATTCTATTTAACAAATTTGATGTGTATTTTTCTTTAATATTTTCTTATTCCTTTCAAATATATGC
>ML292313.1:15613-57219 GCA_005239495.1 Nicotiana undulata | reverse complement strand
GTAATTTGAGTTTAGCTCGCTTGTGGGAGTTGGTATGATCATTACAATGGTGAATGCGAGATTCGCATACGGGTTGAGGGTTAGATGTCCTGGGTCATATGAGCGTATGAAGGATTTAGTTGAATCCCGCCACAGTATGGTGGCAGTGATAATGTGTGGGAATCGTGAGTTATTGTTTGTCTGGATCTTTGGCTTTGAGCTAAGTGGGGGAGTCCGCTAACGATAAGTTGATTACACGATTATGTGTTGTATTGGTTTTGGTTCGAGGTATGTTGGTGAATCTGTTATGACCCACAGAGGTGGAGTCTGGGAATGACTCGAGTGATGGAAATTCTTCGATACAGGTTGTAACATACTTTATGTATAGTGGAATTCATTGAATGATGGAGTTGTACTAGTAAGTGTAGAGTGTGAAATGTATGAGTGTGTTTGTTACTTCAATGGTGTGGATTACTTTCCTAGTATGTGGATTGCAAGCGGGTTCAGGTCGTCCTGTTTACTTTGTTAGTGTAATTGAAATTGCGTAGAGCAAATGACGTTCGAGAATCGTTCAGACGGATTCAAGGTTATATGTAGTGATCGAGGATCTTCAAGGTGTGAAAAGGGCTAGAACTGAGATTTACGGGGAATGTGTCAAGGCTTGTGGTGTATTTGCATTATCATGGATTCTATCTATCAGTATCAGGCAAGTGAAGGTAATGACTTTAAATTCGCAGGAAGTCTCTTTAGGGTAAGTATTTCTAATGTGGTGCTTTGGGGATATTTGAGAGAGTATTCAGCGGCTTATGAGCCTTAGACGGTATATTTTTATGCTCTGGTTTCATGCGGTGAGTCAGGGTTGAGAATTGCGGTATTATGGCAAGAATAAGTATCAATTCGAAGGTAATTCAGGAGGAACTTGGATAAATAGGACAGCTTGGTAGTAGGTCAGATCGGCATGATAAGGTATATGGTTAGTTCTTTAGGTGTTTATGAGGTACTGAGTTGTTACAGGTATTTCTTAGCAATTTTCTTAGAATTTTATGGCATGCGTAGCTTGGTTGAGTTAGAAGGATTCAGTCCTGGCGGTTTGGTGTTGTACAAATGTGATTCGGGAGTTCTTGATGATTTCTACCACGGTTAGAGATGTATATTTTCTACTGGCGTGAGGGCCATGTGATGTATAGTGATTTTGCTTCTAAATGGGATAAATGGAAAGTTCTTGGCTAGTTGGGTACGTAGTTGTTTGTGGCTAGGAAGGGAGCATGAAGTTCTCATATTTATCATAGGATGCATGCGTATGCAGTATTTTGTGTATAGTGGAGAGTGGCATATGTGAGGTCACGGTTCAGTTTTGAAAGGAAGGTCAGAACTGGCAGTTTCAAATGATTAGGTAAAGGATACCACTATTGGGTGGTTGGATGAGAGTATACATTCATAAAGGACAATTTTCTTAAGGCAATGTGTTTGAGTAAGGGTGCATCATTGGTGTTACGGCGCTCTCTTGTTGGATCAACTGCCGATATTCAAATTTGTTGGTGGCACAGAAGAATTATAGGAGTATCCCCGTGGAATGATTGAGTATTAGACACGTGTTATATGTTTGAGTGGTGGAATTGGGATCATATATGGCAGTTGTGAACTACGAGGATGCGAGCAAAGCTAGTCAGGTGTTAGTATATGTCATGATTCAGTCGTTATGAACGTTCGGAGAGTTATCTACCTGTTGTGGGTGACCAGACTTGACTTAAGAGTTATTTGTAGGCCACTATGGGTGTTGCAGGATTGAGACGTATTGGTTATGTTCTTTCTGGTTCAGGTGGCATGGTATCGTCCGATTTTCCCGTGGTTATGGCAATGCACTTTGAGTAATTGATGTCTAATTTCACATGGTTATTGATTTTGAGAAAGGTGGCTTGGAGTATGTCATGTGGTCCAGCGGTTGGATGGGATCACGCTTTGCAGCTCAATTAGGTAGAGGTATGATCATTGGTGTCAGATTTGTGCGATATGGTTTCACGATGTGTATCAGGCTTTTAGCATGATGTGGTAATAGAAAGAGAAATGGCAGGATAGTCCTCTCGTGTGAGTCTTCTCTATTTTATGAATTGAGCTCTTAGGATGTTGTTAAAGCAAGGCTTTGTTTGATAAGAGGTTATTTACCGGTGTGGGGTTGTTATGAGCAGCGATTGGGATTAGGAGTCATAGCTATGAGTGTCGAGTCATGCGGTATATTATGTGACTTCATCTTGTGTTGCAGATATGGATTGATACAGCGTGTTCAGACTATTTCAGCTTATAGTTGTGGGATTAGAACTTGTAAATCATTCCCGCAGTGGAAATTTAGTTCTAAGGTTTATGGGTCAGGATCGGACTTCGAAATTTCAACTATGTTGTGATATTAGACCTATATGGGGTAAGGTGACATGGAATCACCCCTGAATATGTGCATGGTAGGTTACACAGCAATTTTGGTGGTGTTTGGAACAGTTCTTGGCACGTTCGAGGACGAACGTCTGTTTAAGTGGGGGAGAATGTAACGACCCAACCGGTCGTTTTGTGCTCTAGCGCGTCGTTCAGCGGTTGGAAGTCATGAACAGCTTCATTTCAGGTATTATGACTTGTGCGTATGGCCGAAGTTGAGATTCAGGAAGTTTGGAGTCAAATTGGAAAGAAAATTCTCATTTCGGAAGCCTTAAGTTGAAGAAATTGACTAAGACTGGAATTCTGAGTAAACCACCTTGGAATCAGGATAGGAAGGTTCCAGCAGGTTCTTATGATGATTTCAGACTTGGGCGTATGTCCGGATCGGGTTTTGGATAACCCGGGAGCATTTCAGTGTATATTGTGGAAGTCAGCATTTTTGAAGGAATTTCCTAAGTTTGGCTTGAAGGCATTTCAGTGTTATAGATGTCCGTTTGGGGTTTTGAGTCTGGGAATAGCTTTGTATGGTGATTCTGGAGTTGGGAGCGCGATCGGAAGTGAATTCGGATGTCTGTAGGTTATTTTGAAGTCATTTGGCTAAAGATAGAAATTTGAAGGTTTTGAAGAATCCGACTGGAAGTGGAAATTTTGATATCGGGGTCGAAATGTGATTCCGGAAGTTGTAGCAGGTCCGTAATGTCGAATATGACTTGTGTGCAAAATTTGGGGTCAATCAGACGTGATTTGATAGGTTTCGGTATCGAATGTAGAAATTTAAAATTTCAAAGTTCATAAAGTTTGTATTGGAGTACGATTCGTGGTTTCGGCGTTGTTTGATGTGATTTGAGACCTCGAGCAAGTCCGTGGGGTGTTATGGGACTGAGTCGTGTGATTGGANATCGAATGTAGAAGTTTAAAATTTCAAAGTTCATAAAGTTTGTATTGGAGTACGATTCGTGGTTTCGGCGTTGTTTGATGTGATTTGAGACCTCGAGCAAGTCCGTGGGGTGTTATGGGACTGAGTCGTGTGATTGGATGGGGTTCCGGGGGCCTCGGGTGTGTTTCGAATCATTTCGGGTTGTTTTGAGATGGTTGTTGTTGATGTCTAGTGTTGTTCTTTGCGTTCGCGAGGACCCCTTCGCGTTCGCGAAGAAGAATTTAGCATCAGGGACTTTTCTCTTCGCGTTCACGAACAGTGCCTCGCGTTCGCGAAGAAGAAAAATATATGTTGCGCAGGTCTGACTTCGGAGGCTCATATCTCACACTCTATAAGGAATTTGAGATGATGTAAAAATGAAAGTTGTACACCATTTGTCATTTGGAGTTTTGTGCAAAAAGTTATGACTATTCTACTAGAGGCTGTTTGAGAAGAGTAAATAGGGAACCTAAAAATTTTGTTCTATGCGTTCGCGGTGGTGTACCGCGTTCACGAAGAGTAAATGGGGGAGCTGGAGTTTTTGTTCTATGCGTTCGCGGCGAGGTGTTCGCGATGAAGGATTTACCTGGGAATATTTAAATAAACCCTTCCGCGACCTAAACCCTTTTTACACCATTTTTGTACGGACGAACAACTTTTGGGGACGATTTGAAGAGGGAAATCCTTGTTCTTCATAGAGGTAAGTGTTTTGATCCTTAAAACTCTATTATGGATGATTTTAGAACATAAAACCAGTGTAACTTCATGGAAAATCAGTAGAAAAATTGGGTTTTAAGGCTTGAGATTATGAGACCTTTAGGGGTTGATTTGAGGGGTCAAACGAACTCCGATTTTGGTGTTCTTTATATGTACGGACTCGTAAGAGGACGAAGAACACTTTTGTATAAAAATTTCTGAGTTTCGGGATGCGGGCCCGTGGGTTGGGTTTTGACCAATTCGGATTTTTGAGCTAAATTTGATATCTTCCGATTGGAATTCGTTCCTTAAGCATATATTGATGATAAAAATCTGAACTTGGTAGATTTGGAGCCTTCGGAGGTTGATTCGAGAGGAAAGCGTGTTGTGGAATACTTCCGTGCTAGTTTTGAGGTAAGTAATGTCTTTAAATCCTGTCCTGGGGGTATAAAACCCCGGACTATGCACCCTTTCACGGGTTTTGAAATGCAAATGTTGAAACTTTGGAGATATATTCCTTACTTAGGCGACTATTGAGTTGCGAAACGGATTTTAAAGCTTATTTCCAATAGTACTATATGTACTTGATATGATTTGGGTTGTAAGCCATGTTTGGGGACTAGTGCCGATCTGTTTACCCCTTGGGGGATGTTTTTACTATTTTTCTCACTGATAAGTTATGATTTTTACTCAGTCTTTTCTGTGAAACTGTTTTGAAACTCTGAGTATTTTGATACTACTGCTTGAAAATGAAACACTATTTTTGCGTCGAGAACCCGGGATATTATGGCCTGAAGGGCAAATTGAGAGTGTCTCACTGAGTCAGGTTGCTGGCCTATATTGTGAGGATGTTATGATATGAGTGAGGCTGCTGGCCTATATTGTGAGGATGATATGGTATGAGTGAGGCTGCGGGCCTATATTGTGTGTGATTTATGCCATGATGTGGCTTATTATAGCGCTTGGGCTGTAGGAGCCCCTCCAGAGTCTGTACACACCCACAGTGAGCGCAGGTACCTAATGAGTGATGCCCTCGAGGCTTATGCTGAGTGATTGTGAGGTTGCTTGATGGGCAGAGTGATTGTGAGGTTGCCTGATGGGCAGAGTGATTGTGAGGTTGCCTGATGGGCAAAGTGATTGTGAGGTTGCCTGATGGGCTAATACTGAAAGATTTGTGATGAGAAATGATTATGGCCCGAGGGGCAGTTTTATGAATATTTTTACTGAGTTTTCAAACTATGATTTACTTCGTTTTCAAACTGGTTTTTACTGAGATATTCTGATATTACACTTGGTTCAAAGGATTTCTGGAAACTGATTTCGAGCTTAATATTTGATGAATACTACATGGTGACTTGGTGTTATACTGGTTTTGTGAATTGGTGTATCTATACTGTGTGCTTTATATTCCTCAGACTATGATTTATTTTCATTACAACTGAGTTGGCGTACTCATAAAGACTCCATGTGCCTCTGTGCACAGATTCAGGTACTGGTTTGGAGCAGTAGTTGTCTTGTTCGTTAGCAGCAGTTCACGGAATTTCGAGGTAGTTGTCCAGCGTCCACAACTTCTCCATTTTCCTTCCTCATTTAGTTTTAGCATTTGATTGAGAGACATACATTATAGTTTTAGCAGAGTTAGATTTATTTATTCCTAGATGATCTTGACTATTGACTCCAGTTCTTGGGAGGTTTGTTTAGGCTAATATGGGAAAGTTAAGACTTAATTATATTATTTGATGTTATGGTTGCATGCTTATTATTGAATTGTGAACTCTTATAATTGAACAAAAGAGTAGTAAGGTGATGGTTGGCTAGCGTAGTTCCACGATAGGCGCCATCACGGCCTGTTAGGATTTGGGGTCGTGACATAAACATAATGACAAACGAGTCAAGATAGGGCTAAAATACATCGTTCATCAAGTGCATGAATGTTGCTGGGGCGTTGGTAGCCCAAAAGACATCACAAGGAACTCGTAATGTCCATACCGAGTCCCGAATGCATTCTTCGGAATATCTGATCCCCAAATCTTCAACTGATGATAACCTGAACGCAAGTCGATCAATTTTTTTTATTTATGGCTTCTTTTTTCGTTACATCCCATCCCCCACCCATTTCTTTATCTTCTTTTTTATATTAAATATCCCCATTGATTAAAGTGTCAGCGCAATCACCATTTTTTCGAGCAAAAGAAAAGAAGAAAAAGAAAAAGAAATGAAGAGAAAGATTTAGTGGAGATGATTTTTAGGATGAAACGAAAGAGTTATTAACCGAAAAAAGGCGGAGGTGGAAAATCACGGTGAGATCAGTGGCGAAGTCATAAATATTTTCAAGGGTGTTCAAACTTGAAAAAACTAAAAAAAGATTCCCAACAAAGGGTGTTCAATATATATTTTATATATCTAAAATCAATATATGTACAGTGTAATTTTTTTAATATTTCGGTAAAGAGTGGTCAATTGACCACCCTTTGTAAAATGTGACTTTGACCCTGGGTGAGATTGTCACAAGAAAAAATGGCAACTTTCAATTATTATTATTTTTTTACTAAAACTAACGTGTCCTTCTCAGTTTTATATATTCTTGCTTGACATTTTTCTTTCATTGGATTATTGCTAATTTGATGGTCTACGACATTGGATTTTTTGTTACCAATTAATGACTTCTTAGTGCAAGCTTTCATCGTTGGGTATTCTTTTGTTAACTAAGACGAAAGGTGAATAGAAGACAGGTGAAAAGAAGAAATAAAAGAAAAAGTAAAAGGACATTAATAAAATAAAAGTGAAAATGATAAAACAAAAAGAGGTGTGGCGTTTTTTTTTAATTCCACGCACTATGATTTTTGTGAAAAATAATTCAGATGCCACGTGAACACAAAAGGTGGTACTTATACCACTTAGAACAAAGACAAGAAGTAATTATGTATTATCCTTATATTTTATTAAAGATACTTATTCCCCACAAAGTTTAAAAGTGTAAGTGATAAAGTAGGACAACCACAGTGGGGTAATATGTATTATCCCTATATTTTACCGTAAAAAATGTCACATGGACAAAAGAAATCTGTGTGGTAGCGCGTGTATTACATTCTTATAGATTGTCAGGGAGGTCGAGCCTATGGAATTGTCAAGTTTATGGAATATTAAAGACCACGTGAAACTTAAGAGGGAACTACACAAAAGTTGCATAGTTCAGAGCATCACGAACTATCTGCCTTAATATATTGTCATAATTTATGTTGTGTATGCATTTTTTGTATTTGTAAATTATATAACAGATTCCTGCTATATGTTAAGTGATGATTAGAATGGTAAATTCTTATAACCAGTTCATTCTAGTGATAACTACATATAAACCATTAAACCTTCATTTCCTTCAGAGGAAATATTTACTTGGAATGCTACTTTAAAAAAAAAAAAAATTGTTATTCTTCTTTTATTCCCTTCCAAATTGGAGTGGCGTACTTATGTGTCTAATAAAGTTAAAATATTGTAAAACCAGTCAGTTAAGGCAGAATGGATTTTTTTTTCATTTCTGGAATGCACTTAACCATAAGTAGTGTTACCATTAAAATCTTCCTCTATAATAAAAATCTAACCTAAAAAGTTAAATAAATTCAAATTATATCCCTTGACAATGTTAAATCATTTATAAAACTTTCAATATGACTAGATTGCTTATATTTAGTTAGTTGCCATTTATTTCATGTTATCAATCAATACTTTGATACTTTAGCTAATTATAAATCTTTATTTATGTGATTTACATTGCAAATTAAATGAAATTTATTAGATAAACGAGTGAACCACGCCTCACGTGGAAGAGTGAAATACTTATAAATAAATTCACAATAGAATCACAAAGAAACATTCATTACCAAAGTCTTTTAATTTACGATGAAGATGAATAGATTTTTCCTATTCCAATGGCTTACTTTGCTTCTTTTATTGATCTTCTCAAAAACCTCAATTTCTGTAAAATCCCATAAAATCCCTAGACTTACACCACTTCTTAAAAACATCCTTAAAGATTCTAATACCCTTTCTAATTCTTCATCCACTTTATCAAAAGAGTTTGAGACTTATTACTATACACAAACACTTGATCATTTCAATTATGGACCTAAAAGTTATTCCACTTTTAAGCAAAGATACATAATTAATGCTAAGTATTGGGGTGGTTCTAATTCTAACTCCCCAATTTTTGCTTATCTTGGTGCTGAATCTTCCATCGATAATGATCCTCTTAGTATTGGATTTCTCACTGATTTTGCCCCTCGTTTTAAGGCTCTTCTCGTTTACATGGAGGTAAATTCACTAATCCATCAACTATACCAACTAAAACCACAATTATATATCATATATTCTTTTCCTCATGTTTCTTGATTGTGAATGGTAAGTATTTGAAAGGTAGGTATCAACTGGCGTATTGAGCTTAATTTGGGGGGTTGCGTGAGTTAAAGAAATGGTCACGCGTTAAAAAATAACTTGGATTGAGATGGGCTAAAAATTAGGTCATAGTTATAATTATTTTCAAGTTTTAGTACTTTCTATGTTTATTATATAGTAATTTGTTTAATTATCACATAAAACTAATTTATTTTTCCTTTATTTTGTGTATATGTAATATATTAAACCAAAAATATTTTTTTATAAATAAATTGAACGGGTTGGATAAGTCAAGATTTCATGTGCTAAACTTATGCTTTTTGTTTTTTAATTTCAGCATAGGTACTACGGACAATCAATACCATTTGGAAAAATTGAAGAAGCTCTAAAAGATGAAGATACAAGAGGTTATTTTAATTCAGCACAAGCAATAGCCGATTACGCAGAACTTCTTCTGCATGTTAAAGAACAATTCTCAGCACAAAATTCTCCTATTATTGTCATTGGAGGATCCTATGGAGGAAGTAAGAAATAAAAAAATCTTCCTTCTTTCCCTTTTTTGGTCTTTTTAGTTTTTACGTAATGTAAAGTTGGAATTTTATTAAAACCCTTTTTCTCTTTTTTGTTTTTTTTTTTATTTTGAAATTTTCAGTGCTGGCTTCGTGGTTTCGAATGAAGTATCCTCATATAGCTCTTGGTGCTCTAGCTTCATCAGCTCCTATTCTTTATTTTGATGACATCACTCCACAAAATGGATATTATTCGATTGTCACTAAGGATTTTAAAGTAAGTAATTTTAATTTTTCGTTCTTTTAATACTTTTCTAAAACTAATAAAGTCTTTTATATTCCGATAATTATTTCAGGAAGCGAGTGAGAGTTGTTACCAAACTATACGAGATTCATGGTCCATAATTGACAAGATTGCTTCTACAAAAGATGGACTCACCTATCTCAGTCAAAAATTCAAGACTTGCTCGTAATCTTTTCTTTCCTTTTATATTTCAAAAAAAAAAAAAAACAGTTTCGCCTTTTTCTAATCTTTATATCAATTTTGGGTGTGTTTTATATGAAGCAAAAATATTTTTCATAAAATTATTTATCATTAAAATGGATAAAGACTTTCTTGCTTATTTTTTTCTCCATTATTCCATTTGAAATTGTTTCTAAATTTTATAGAGCACTGGATAGCCGTGTAAAACAGTCTAATTCTTGTATTAGGATAGGTTGTCTACATTATATTAATCCCCTTTGGGTGCAGCAACCATACCTGGACACGGGATTCCTGGTGCACCGTTACTATTTTGGAAAATTATTTTCCTCAATACCAAACACACCCTTAATATTGATTTTTGGATTTCAGGCCGTTGAATAATTCTTATGATTTGAAGGGATATTTGGGTTCGACATATGCCGTAGCTGCTCAGTATGACGATCCCCCTAGGTATCCAGTGACAGTGATTTGTGGAGGAATTGATGGTGCAACGAATGGAAGTGATGTTCTTGATCGTATTTTTGCTGGAATTGTTGCATATGAAGGGAATAAATCTTGTTATAATATTCTCCCTGGTCAAACTGACTTGGGATGGGATTGGCAAGTAAGTACAATTATATTGAGCCAACACATTTTGTAGAAGTTTTTCATTTTTCCAAATTGTCAGCCCATATTCCTAACATATAAAAGGGGCAGCTCGGTGCACTGAGATCCCGCAATACGATGAGTACGGGGAAGGATCGGATTATAAGGGTTTATCGTATGCGATCTTACCATATACTTTTGCAAGAGGCTGTTTCTACGGCACGAACCCGTAATCTCCTGATCACATGGCAATAACTTTACCAGTTATGCCAAAGTATATAATATTTGTTGCTATTATTTGGTATTACTTATTCTTTATCTCTCCCTTTTTCTTTTCTTTTCCTTCTTTCTTTCTTCCTTGCTTTCCTCTTCTTTTTGCCCTTCCTGAGCCGAGTGTCTATTGGAAACAGCCTCTCTAGCTACCTACATTAGGTACGCCAGGGTAAGGTATGCGCACAGACTACCCTCCTCATACCCCACCTATTGGGATCATACTGGGTTTGTTGTGTTGTTGTAGTAATAATTCTCACTAGTTTTGTTTTATTAGACATGCAGTGAGATGGTAATGCCTATAGGACGAGGTGAAAATGATACAATGTTCTATTCAGCTCCTTTTAATTTGGATGAGTTCATACAAGACTGCAAGAGCGACTATGGTGTCTCCCCTCGTTCACATTGGGTCACAACTTATTATGGTGGACATGTATACTTCTTTTCATACTCTAAATTACTTCATTTCATAACCTTTTGGTTTATCATTCTACTTTTTCTTATGTATTAGATATTTAAATTTGGAGTATCGGTAAAATTATCTTTGTCTGGCTTATAGATCACAAGTTCTAGTTGCGATATCAACTACGTACGGACCCTTGTTTCAGTGATAAGCTGTCTACATTACATCTCTTTGGGACGTGGCCCTTCCTCAAACTCTACGTTAATAATGCATTGAGCTCTACTTTTTTATGTGCTAAATATATCTAAACATAGAAAAAGGCAGCTCGGTGCATAAAAAACATCCCACAATCACGCGTGGTCCAGATAAGGACCACATCATTCGGGGTGTGATGTAGACCGCCTACCTCAATGCAAACATTTATGACTATTTTTAACGGTTCGAACCTGTGATCTATGAATCACACAAAAATAACTTTACCGTTACTCCAATTCTCCATGGTTAGATATCTAAACTTACATGAGCGAATTTGCAGGACATAAAATTAATTCTTCATACATTTGCTAGCAACATCATTTTCTCTAATGGGCTAAGAGATCCTTATAGTAGTGCAGGGTACGTGCTTGACAAAAGTATTTTCCTTCTATATGGTGACATATGTTAAACTTTTATCCTCTTACATTTGTTTTTTTTGTTTGTGTTTCTGTTTTAGGGTTTTGCAGGACCTATCAGATAGTCTACTAGCTGTCACGACGCTTAACGGTATGTCATTAATAAGAAATATTTTTTTCTTTAAAAGTTATGAGTTTATATCTACTATTTTTGCAATTTTAACTAATTTTTACTCCGTGCCGAAAGTTATGGGGTCAATTGAATCTGTGATTCTCACACTACATACGCGCCTGCTAACATGCATGTTATTGTTTCGTCAAATTTCTTTTCATGATTTCATTTATTTATTTATTTATTTATTTTTGTAGGTTCCCATTGTCTAGACATTCTTACTAGCCAGACAACAGATCCAGAATGGTTAACAATGCAAAGGAGCAGAGAGGTTGAAATCATTGAAGGATGGATAACAACGTACTATGCTGATCTCAAAGTCCTCAAAAATGGCACAATGATCTAATTAAAGAAGACGTTCTACCTAGTTTCTCATGAGTATAATGCATGAGTAATGAATACATGTTAAATTAGCAAAACAAAGGTTACACACTTGTTTTATTTGAAGGTGAAATAAGATCTATTACTTAGTTAGTGTTATGAAATGAATTTTATGAAACTTAAATTTCTATAAGATATACCTTAGTTAATAATTATGGGGTACCTTAATAGTGCCAGTGAAAATACTCTATCAGGTACACGCAGATAGTTAAGAGCCCGATTGGACATTAAAAAATTCTCCTTTTTTACAAAAAACAAAATCACTTTTTTCGAAATTACTGTTTGTTCATAAAATTTTCAATTTTCACTTGAAGATGTATTTTAAAAAACTCCAAAAAGCTGTTTTCCAAAATTTTCACATTACTCACAAAACTTCAAAAGCAACCCAAACTGAAATTTATGTCCAGACACAACTCTAATTTTCAAATACCATTTTCACTTGAAAAATATTTTCACTATTTTTTGGAGTTTTACAATTCTTATGTCCAAATGCCTACTAAGATTATTTAGTATAAGTTTTGTGCATTGTCAATATATAAAGTTTATGCGCCACGGGGACAAAAATTATATTTCTCTAAATAGCTCAAGTTGTACAACTAAAATTTGTTGGGTTACTGTAGACATGTAATTTTTTATCCTCCCTGAGATTTTATATATTTTAGCGTTTAAATGTTTAGTTTAGGTCTAATATCACTATTTTGACTAGTTTGACTCTTTTACTTTATTTTAAGCACAAAAATTTTAAAATTATAAAAATAGTTCCATATTTCTCTATTTAATTCACGTATTAGGTATTTTTAGAATGATATATTACTTTGAACCTATTTTATTTTAATATAATCTTTAAAAATACCAAAAACAGTTTCAACTTTAATTTTTAATTTTATTTTTAATATAATAACTTATTAAAATCAATTAAAAATTATTTTACATTTTTCTTGTAAGTATTTTTGAATTTTTAGCTCAATTGGGTAGATTTAGAGCCTAATTCATAGGCCCAAAATTAGGACCCAACAAGATAAGACCCAACCCAACAGACCTTCTTCTTCAAGCCTAAGAACCAAAAAAAAACCTGGCAGACTCTCACCATTCCCCACCCCAGAACTGCCGCCGTTTAACCACCACGACCACCAAAGGTCACCACCCAGAGCCGCCGTCACACCACCCTCGCCCATCTCCACGCCAATCATCTTCTCCAAAACACCACAGCCGCCACCCCTCATCGTCACACCATCCTCGCCCATCTCCATGCCAATCATCTTCTCCAAAACACCACATTCGTCGCCGCTGCCATCTCCGGCCAGTTGACCGGATATTCCTTCTTCTTCCCTCCACAAAAAAAAATTGCCCTCTCCTCATCTCCGCCAACAGCAGGTCCAAAGAGCCACACGACCTCTCTTCACAAATCTGTCGTCACAAAAGCTCGCCCGATTTCATCTTCTTCTTGCTCTCAACCACAAAAAGAGAAATAGATACACACGGTAAAAGAAAAACAGAATAGAGCATGAATGAGCATTAGGTCTTGGCTACTTAAATTTGGCAGAGACGCCGTCCGTTCCGAGGTCAGAGGTCACCGACAAACTTTTCTGTTCAAAACCCTTGTCATAGCTTTTGGCAATAATTATTTGAGGTCCATTTCTTACTCATCTCTTCTTCATTTATGTGTGCTCTTATAATTGTTTTTGATAATTGAATCCATCTGATGTGTATAGATTTGAGTTACATATATTTGTTTGGATGATGTTGTGGCTCTAATAACCATCAGAAGGATATAGCATTATGCATAAGGAAAGATAATTAGCATTTTCTTGTTTTGAATGAGGGGTGGACATCAAGAATGTAAAATTGGATTTATTATGTTAATTATTTCACTTTATTTGTTTAAAATTAGTAAGAGCATGTTAGGCTCGTTGATACTCGGGTAGGCAAATTTTAGGTTTTCTTCTATTTGAGGTAAGAGGTCGTCCCTTAGCTCATTTATTTGGGTAATGCTCCGAAGGGTTTGTATATATATTTTATTCCGGGTAATGCCCCGAAGAACTTTGTAAATATTTGGAAGCCTCACGAGCATCATGGAAAAGTCATAGTATAGCTTAGTTTAGGATACTTTCTTTTCTTTTCTCTTATTTTTCTTTTATTAGATGGGGATGACCTCGAGCCTCCTTTGTGCTTATTTTCCTATTTGTGTTTTTTTACCTCAATTTGAATATCTTAAAAGCCAACTTTATCATGTATGCAACCGTACTAGTTACGGGACTCGGAGAATGCCTAACACTTTCTCCCCGAGTCAAATGAACCCCCTTACTTGAATCTCTAGTGCAGACTTAGTTTAAGAGTCAAATGTGTTTTGAAAGGAAATTGTTATTTTTTTCATTTAAATTAAAAAGCGGTGACCTGGCACACCGAAATCAAATGTCAGGTGGCGACCCTAAGTTAACCCTTTTAAAACACAATTCTTTGTCACTTTCAATTTTAAAAACCCTTTTGAACTTCACAGAAAATTTTTATTATTTTATAGAGGGGTTTAGTGTAGTTTGAAAAAAAAGGGTGTGACATCTCTGGCGACTCTGCTGGGGAATTGCAGATTCGAGCTAGTATTTGATCTTGTTGGCTTTTAGAATATCCGGTTGAGGTTTTTATGTGTTTTATTTGCTTTGTTTGATTTTTATTTTTGTTTATTTTATTTTATTATTTTGCTAGTTGTTTATGTGTTTATTATTTTTTCATGTGTTACCGCTTTATAACTATCATCATTTGCATAACCATGAGTCTTCTTTCTTCAACATGTCTCGTAGTACGCGTTGCGTACACGAACTATTTGTTGAGTCACGCTTATTTTAGGAGGGGGAGCCGTCGGACGTATGGAGTGAGTGGAAAGCTCGAGCAGCCACCATCGACCATACGCTCCCCTGCATTGCATTGTAAGTGAATCCCAAACGTAGGCCAGCCTTTAGGTCATTTTTATTTGCATCATATCATTTAGACCTAGTAGGGCTCGGTCCTAGGTACCGTGTCCTTTTGTAGGAGGCCTATCCAAATTTTGTCAAAATGAGTCCACGGCTCAAAAGGACATTCAATCATCTCTATGTGATACATGTTGCATCTTTGAGGGTAGAAATGTCATTTGGCGGACTAATGTTCGGGAAAAAATGGTGAAAAATGAAGCAAGTGGGGCCCAATTATATATTTTTTTTCACAACTTTTTCAACAAAAAAAAGACAAAAAATAAAAATGAAAAATCCAAAAAGATTTTGCAATTTCCCATAATTTTCCAAAAATCATAAAAAGAGAGAAAAAGAAAATCCAAAAAGATTTTATATGTTTCACCATTTTCCAAAAAAAAAAAAAAGATAAAAAGAAAATCAAAAAATATTTACATGTTTCATCATTCATTTTTCAAAAAAGTCAAAAATATATTTATTTTTTTCAAATTAATGTTTTTTTAATTCTCTCCCGTATCCAATCTGCCCGAACTACGCAAACCTGATTCTTGTCTTTCGGAGCGAGATACGTAGGCAGTCCACATAGGGTCTGGTATTCTTAGTGAATCTTAGGTTCTTGGCTTCGCGGGGTCTTAGCCAAATCTTGCATGTTTAGCCACATTTGGCCACGTAGGCCGTTTTTGCAAAATAGAGTTAGCTTTTTTCAAAGTGTCTTAATAACATATATCTTATAGAACTAAGTCTACAACAAGGTGCCCTCTCAATTCTAAGGTCTATCCATGTTGAATTTGCATGACTAGCCACTTTTGGCCACATTGGCCATTCTTGTAAAATGGGACTATTTTCGCAAATGTGGCTCAATGACCCATGTCTTAGTATTTTGAGTCCACAACTAAGTGTCCCACTACCTTAAGGTCCGTCCTTTTTGAGTTTGCATCTTTAGCCATTTTCGGCCATATCGGTCGTTTTTGCAAAATAGGTCATTTTTGCAAATTAATTTTTTGGCCATGGTTATTGGAAGTTTGAATCCATATAGGAGGCATTTTCCATGTTTTAGGGGGTCAATCTTGTTGAGTTTGCACTAGTAGCCACCTTTGGCCACGTACGCCATTTTACAAAAATAGCTTAATCATGCCCTGCATATGTCCAATAGAAGGTGTCATGGCGTCGTATAGTGCGTTGAGTCACTGATCTATTTGGCCTTACTTTCTCATTCAGGTATGGATCCATGTAGCAGAGCTCGAGCATGAAAGATACCTCGGGAGCATTTTGGAGCTTGTTTGAAGACCCTTTTTATATTTTGAGTCTGATTTCGTGTTTTCTTTTACTCTTTGTCTTGTCCAGTAGTTTAGAGTCTTTTAAGTGGTGTAAGAGTTTGTCGAGTCTTTTTTCATCGTATTTCCCATTTGTATTTGAAAAATCAAAAAAAAATTATAAATGAAAAATCCAAAAAGATTCTTGGTTTTTTTTAGTTTATTTTATCCATTATTTTTCAGAACTACGCTTGGTCTGATTCATGTGGAACATGATACGTAGGCAACCTACATAGAGTTCGATCAAATCATTTTTTTTTTAAAAAAGAATGAAGTTGTGGGACGTGAGGGGTGATAGAAAGAGAATGATGATAATTAGAAAGAAAAGAGAGGAAGGAAAATGAGCAAGCCAAGGAATGCTAGAAAAGAAAGAAAGAAGAGGAAATTGAAATGAACAAAATTGGGATGATGCCAAATGACCTTGTGACCCTTGAAGTCATTCTAGAACCATTAACTGTTACTAGGTGCATTGCACGTAATGTGATATTTCTATCTAATAAATGCCCTAACGCTGACATGTTGGCTTTGTTTTGCTCTTCTTTAAGTGTTATCAATCTCGGGTAGGTGATTAGTTTGTTGGCATCCTGGAAAGTCATCCCTACAACACTAGGTCAAAGCGCCAGACAGTCATGACAACCAAAGAAACAGACACATGAGTTGTGGACCCGTTGAGGGAAATTGTTGAATCAGAATCAGAACTGAAAGAGGAGCTCCGAAGGGTAAAACATCAGATGGCGGAAATGTATCAGGCCTGGGTTAAAGGACACCCTCCATCTTCATTCCCTACCAGCTATGCAGAAAACTCTACTTCCATTCCACCATTGTCCCAAGCTCAGATGCCCAATACAGCTGACCTTTCCCCACAACACGCACCAGGCTTCACCCATTACTACTCCTACCCTGGCACTTCGTCTCAGACTTTTCATGCCCCACCAACCAAACAACTTCATACCCTGCTCCAACATCTACTCCTATTTTTGTACCCCCTCCACAAGCTACCCTCCACCAATCCTCTAGTGAGCCCGCATTCCCAGCACCAGATACCCAATACTATGCTCAGGAACCCACCTTCAAAGTCTCAGATCCTTATTCCTACACTCCTCACTTTGAGCCTCATGTTGAAACTGAGAAACTACCCAAGAATGCAGAGCAAGAGGAGATATTTAGGAAAGTAAAGAGTTTATAGCAATCATTGAGAAATAAGCAAGGGTTAGGAAGACAGGTGAGTGTGGCTTATAAGGATTTGTGTATGTTCCCTGATGTCCAACTGCTTGTCGGGTTCAAGATGCCCAAGCTTGACTTGTATGACGGACATGGGGATCCTGTAGTTCATCTGAGAGGTTACTGCAGTAAAATGAGAGGCGCCGGGGGAAAAGACGAATTGTTGATTGCATACTTCAGCTAGAGTTTGAGTGGGGAAGCTTTGGAATGGTACAGCCGCCAGGACGCCAACAGGTGGTACACATGGGACGATGTGGCTCAGGCTTTTGCCAGACACTTTTAGTACAATATAGACATTGTCCAGGATCGCCTATCTCTGACAAGGTGGAAAAGAGGCCTAATGAGAGCTTTAGGGAATACGGGCTCAGATGGAGAGAGTAAGTTGCCCGAGTCAATCCCCCGATGGAAGAAGCCGAGATGGTTGAATATTTTCTTCAAGCCCTGGAGCCCACTTACTTTGTGTCACGACCCAAATTTTCCCTCCGTTGGGTATCGTGATGGCACCTAGTCCTAGAGACTAGGTAAGCCTAACAGTTAATAATAACAACAATAAGAAAAGGAATACTAACGGTCTAGATATGAAAACCCTAACTGAATTTACAATGTTTTCCCAAAATCGGTAATACAAGTCATAAGCTCTACGAATCTTCTACAACTTCTAAATACAACTATTTGGAAATAAACACAACAGCGTATGAATATTAATACAAAGAAGGGAACTCCAAAGCCTGCGAACGCAGCAACAGGTTACCTTGAGTCTCCTCGACAATCAACCGCGCAGCTACAAACAACCAAAACCTGGATCTGTGCAAACAAAATGCACAGAAGAGTATTATGAACACACCATGGCGGTGCCCACTAAGTATCAAGACTAACCTCGGTGAAGTAGTGATGAGGACTAGTCAAGACACCACTGGTCTAACAAGATAAATAACATGAATATAGAAATGACCGAACGTTACATCTATCTAAGACTTCACGGAATAATTTACAACCATGGCAATGTAAAACGGAAGGAAATTATAGAAAATCAGTCACGAAACATCACAAAAATACACAGAAAGATGGACAACAAAACAAGCCAAACCGAAAGGAAACATAATACAATAGAGCACACCAATAACTCAACTCTACGTCGGTTTGTTCACATCGGGCCTTAACCATTAAAATCCATAAATTGGTGAAAATGTTTAAACATCAGTTCATATGAAAAACTTTTGCCAATAAAATCATTTTAGTATGGAAGAGTTTCCTTTAAAACATACTTTCTCCAAAAGCAGATATAAGTTCATTTAATAGATGGAATTATGAAGATCATAGTTCCTTTCCAAAATACGAACTTCCAAAGATGCTTCCCCGTAAAAGACTTCCAAATATCATTTTATGCAAGACTAGTGCTTTTCAAATATACTTTCGATGTAAAAATTCTTCAGATATAATCATTTTGAAACCATTACTTTTTCAATAAAACTCCTCAGTAAAATCTCAAAATCATAATCTTCTCATGGTAGACCTATCGGAACTCAGTTCGTTACTCAAAACTTGCCATGCAATGCAGGAGGAACATCAAGTCTTATCAATGAATGTAGTAAGAGATCAATATGAATATCCAAATCAAAATAATGGAATATTAACTCTTAAACAAATGCAGTAAATATCAAACAGGAACACGGAAATATAATGCAAGGCAAGTGCATGACATCACCCTTCGTGCTTTACTCTCTTCCTCACCAAAACAAGTACACGGCATCACCCTTCGTGCTTTACTCTCATCCTCACCAAAACAAGTGTAGTAGTTATCGAACAGAACAATGGAAACAATAATGCAAAGATAAGTGCACGGTATCACCCTTCGTGTTTTTACTCTCTTCCTCAAAATGCAATGTGTAAATGAAAGCAATATAAATCACGGCACGTCATCACCCTTCGTGCTTTTACTCTCTTCTTCACAATGCAATGTGTAAATGAAAGCAATATAAATCATGGCACGGCATCACCCTTCGTGCTTTTACTCTCTTCTTCACAATGCAATGTGTAAATGAAAGCAATATAAATCATGGCACGGCATCACCCTTCGTGCTTTTACTCTCTTCCTCACAATGCAATGAATACACGGCATCACCCTTCGTGCTTTAAACTCTTCTCACTCAAACAATAACAAAATAAACAGTTTGGCAAGGAAAGTCAACAATAAGAGCCATAAATCACAACATCTCGGCAAGGGAGTCAACAACGCAATCAATATCATTAACAGCACAAACAATAATAGAAATCATACCATCCCGGCAAGGGAAAACAGCTATAACCAATCTCGCCTAAACAATTTAATTTACGGAATAAAACTCAGGTCAAATAAAGGCCCGGTAATAGGCAACATCAAGAAAACAACGACAACATAAATATTTATCAACTAGACCCAAGTACATATGGGAAAAGTCGTATAAATCACAATGTAAGACTCACGAGCATTCTTGACTCCAACGAACGGATGTTCTAACTACGGCTAGACAACTATAAAGCTATATAATACTAATATAGTCAATTGGGCGGTTCTAGTAAGCAAATATAGCATGAATATAAGAACGGTAAATTATTCAGTTAAGTCAATGAAGATCAAATAGCCAATTAAGGAATCCAAAAGCAAGTAATTCTAATTTAAGCAGGAAAGGATGAAATTAACCACCAAGGACTCAAATGTATCAATTACAATTCATATACAGGTAACATAAGAACCTACGAACCTTAGAAGGCCAGTCTATTAGCAAATAAGTCTGAGTACGCACTCGTCACCTCGTATACATGGACTACAATCAACAAAGAAGACTCAATCTTGAGGGATAGTTTCCCCCACACAAGGTTAGGCAAGATACTTACCTCAAAGACGACCAACCGGTACTCAAAAATAAACTTCTCGGGTGGGAAGACCTCCGGACAGCTCAAAATCAACTAAAACAACTTCAAAATACACATAACAGGTATAAGGAATGATTCCGAATAATAAAGTTTCAATCTTTACTAATTTATGAAAATCGACCCAAAAGTCGACCCCCAGGCCCGCACCTCGGAACCCGACAAATTTTACAAATTCCGATTACCCATTCTAATATGAGTTCACCCATACTAAATTTATCAAATTCCAATGTTATTTGGTCTTTCAAATCATAAATTTTCATTTTTGAAGTTTTCTTTCGAAACCCACAATCCCCTCAATCCAAAACACAAATAAAATGATAAAAACAAGAACTAATTCATGAAGTATAATTAATTATAGTGGAAAAATACTTACCCATTCGATTTGTGTGAAAAAACCCTCAAAGAATCGCCAAAAATCGAGTTCTAAAAGTCAAAATATGTTAATAATGGTGAAACCCCGATTTTTGGGAACTTATATTCTGCCCAGGTATTTTGTCCATTGCGATCGCGGACAAAATAATGCGATCGCATAGAGGAAAAGTTGCCAATGACCAAAACATGTTATGTGATCGCGGACACAAGGATGCGATCGCATAATAGAAAAATGTTGCTGGCCAATTGCACTGTGCGTTCGCGACAGTGAGAATGCGAACGCGAAGAAGGGGGATGTAGGCTTCTACGATCGCGGGTGAATTTGTGCGATCGCAGTGAAGGAAAAAAAGCTGGGGCCAAGGTAACACTATGCGATCAGGGTTGCCACTATGCGATCACATAGAAGCAAAGCTGGAGGGTCAGTATTGTACTATAGGATCGCGGCTCCTCTTGTGCGATCGCATAGAAGGAAACCAGATGACAGGTTCGGCAGTTCAAAAATGAGGAAAAATGGCCCGAAACCTATCCGAAACACGCCCGAGGCCCCCGGGACCCCGTCCAACCACACACACAAGTTATATAACCTAAAACGGACTCGCTCGAGGTTCCAAAACACATAAAACAGCACTAAAACAATGAATCAAACCAAAAATCATACTTAGGAATTTTCAAAACTTCAAATATCAAGACTCGCGTCGAAACCTATCAATTCAACCCGGATTAACGTGAAAATTTGCAGACAAGTCCCAAATGACACAATGGACCTACTGCCACTCTCAGAATTCCATCCCGAGCCCGATATTGAAATTTCACTTATCGGCCGGAAACGCCGAAATTCTAACTTTCGCCAAATTACCTCAAATCACTCTACGGATCTCCAAATCCAATTCCGGACACGCGCCTAAGTCCAAAATATTCATTCGAAGCTGCTGAAATTAACAAAAACTCATTCTGAGGCCGTTTACATAAAAGTCAAACCTCCGGTCAACCTTCATCACTTAAGCTTCCAAAACTGAAATTTTTCTTCCAATTCGACTTCGGATTATCCGGTAACTGAATCTAACTCCGCACACAGGTCGATATACACAATTTGAAGCTGTTTATGACTTTACACCACCGAAAAGAGCTTAAATTCCCTAAACGACATGTCGGTCGTCACACTTTGGCTATTTGATCTATGCCATTGGTAAGCCTTTCAATGATGTGGTAAAGATGGGAGAAATGGTGGAAGAGGGGCTCAAGTCGAGCAAGATCATGAGTTACTCTGCTATAAAAGCAACCACACAGGCAATCCAGAATGGTATAGGAAGCTTGCCGGGTCAGAAGGAACATGATGATGTTTCCATGGTTGTCTCAGGATCTCGACCTCGACCCCAAACCCAAACCTATCCCCGGACTCCATATTATCCACCTCAGTATTATCCTCCGAACAACGTCCGGTCATCTGTCCAACCACTAGGTCACTCATTATGGTGAGCGCCAACACCGCATAATACACTCTTGCCTACACAACATTTTCGAGCATCCAACAACCCTAGAAAATAGGGGCATGGAGGGGAACAAAGGCAAATAGATAATTTTACGCCAATAGGAGAGTCCTATGCAGCTTGTTTGAGAAATTAAAGCATTATAACATGATTGCACCTATTCCTCCAAATCATGTGGACCCACGTGCAAGAAGCTTTGACCCTTCTAAAAGGTGTGAATACCATTCCAATGCCCAGGGGAACGATGTTGAAACATGTCGGGATTTGAAAAGAGAAATAGAAAGGATGATCCATGAAAAATTGATTTTGATCCAAGACAGTGACACCCCGAATATCACGCAGAATCCTTCACCTGCACATGATGATGCACACTTTGTGGGGATGATACGTGGTGCCATGGAGTATGAGAATCCTCTCGGGAACTTGCCGATTGAGAAGGACGTGGTGATTCTGATGAGCAGATTTGTGGCTAAATGTCAGGCGTAGCAATTGAAAAGTCATTCCCTCCTCATTAGGAAGGAATCTTGGTAGCTTTTTTTTATGCTCTTTCTGTTATCTGGTTATTTCAGGGTTGTAGTCCAGATCTAATGTTGTTTGTTTTGGTGGTTCAAACCCTTCTGTTCTTTTTCGTTTATCTCTAAGAGTCTTGTTAGTTAGTATTTTGTCTCTAAAGTCTGTCATCTGGGTTTGTTTCGGTGTTGTTCAAACTCTTCCGTCATTTGGTCAAATGAATTTTTGTTATTTGTTGTCTTCGTCTAGTTCTTTTCTTGTATATAGTTCTCTTCAGGCCAGTTCTAGTGACATGACATGCATGCGGAATTTTTAGCCAGATCTTGAAAGCCAATCTAATCATGGAATAATGAAACATAGTTTGAATGCGATAAAAAGATGCATTTGAGGAAACAAGTGAAAATCCACGCATTCTAAGATAACCTGAAGCTTGAATTGAGTGAAACTGAGGTAGTTAGTCTGAGAAATAAAAAGGCTGATGAGAGCATGCAATAAGGAAATGTCTCTCAAGCAGTTTGAGGTAGATCAGTCAGTGTTGAAACGTATTCTTCCACATCAAGACAAGGTTGAGTCAAATCTGCTTAAAACTGGAGAGGGTCATTCATTTGGATAAAGGTATTGTCCATTGGCACTTTGTGTTTCTGTTGATGCCATCAATAGACACTATGTATAATTTCTCTGCTTATCTTCAATTGCATGTTTGTACTTGGAATTTTTAAAGTTCGGTATGACGAGAGCATTTTATTCTGCTACCCAAACACTTTCATCCTTTGCTACCCTTTTTGAACATTATTGATTTTCTTTCATACCCCTCTTTTGGAATCAAAAGTAGAGTTAGGAACTAGAAAAGAAAAGAGAAAAAAAGGGAAGAAGAAGAAAAGAAAAAGAGAAAAAGAAAAAAGAGAAAAGAAAAGAAAAAGAAGAAGAAAAAAGAAAAAAAAGAAAAAAAAAGAAAAGAAGAGAGAAAAAAGAAAAAAAACAACAAAATAAACCGACTTCAGGTTGGAACTAAGTTCGACCTGATTCCTTTTAAGGATACATAGGAAGCCTCACCCTGGGGTTCGGTCCCATTAAAACAAAAATAAATCAAAAATCAAAAAAGAATTCCCCAGACAAAGAAACCGGGGCAGAAGTTTTAATGTTTGCCAAAAGATCTGATTCCAAAAGTTGTAATTTTGAACCCTTTCATCTTAAATTATTTTGAGCCTTCATGCCATCCTTTCTTTCTAATACTGTCCAAAAGCCTACATTACGGTCCAAAGAAAGACCTTTCGACCAATATTTGAGGATGCCAAATCAAGTGTGTGGTGAAATCATGATCTTCCTGCATCATGGGTAATACCTTGTTCTCAGCACAAAGAAAGAAAATAATAAAATAAAAGAGTCTTATCGGTGAAAACCCTCATGGGCATCGTAAGGCGACAGTGAGTTGGGAAAAAGAGCAAATGAGAGAGGCTTGATGGTGAAAACCCTTCAGGGCACTACAAGTCGACTTAGGATTATGGTCAAATAGGACAATTGGAGCACTGAAGCCTAGTTTCATAACTTAGAGGCATAACAAGAGTTGAAGATTAGACTCGCTTGACAGATCAGGCCGCTTCATCCAAAATGCATGTCATGGTCAGTGGAGATGGCCTTCAAATCAGATTAGTTTCTACTTTGTTCTTTTTCCTATGTAAAAGTTTTTTCTTGTTAGATACCATCTCTTTTCATTTTTTTCTTTTTATTTTGTTCCTCTTGTTTTGTTTGAGTCCCTTTTGAGTCTGTTTTTGTCGAAACATGCGAGGAATGACTTCAAAATCTGCTACCAGCTTTTTAATCACACAAAGCCGAGTCTGACAAGCACATCAAATTGGCATAAAACAAAGGAGAATATCGTGTGCAATGAGTTGGTGATAATAGATGTTCTTTGGGATTGATGTAAAATGCAAAGACTTGGTAAATGTCAATTCACGAGCAATACATCGGGTGTAAGGTATTGGGCTTGAACGGATCATAGGTGTTTTAATTAATAAGGGTTGACAGAAAACGGGTTAACCAATAACAAGCAAGGTCTTCCAGGTGGAAATAAAAGTTATCATGGAAAGTGAAGGAGCAGTAACCCTCAAGGTCAAGGCCACAAACTAACCACCACATTTTAAACTCACAAGTTTTCTTTGTTTGAAACAGGACAAAGAAGTGCAAGAAAATTGGTTAAGAAACAAACAAAAGAAAGAAAAGAAAGAAAAAGAAAAAAAGAAGAAGAGAAGAGCCGACAAAGGGAAGTTTCTCAATCTTTGTCTCTATCTGTCTTGCTAGTGTGCATAAAATGTTGCCATTGTTCTTCACATTTTTCCTCCTAGGATAAAAAGTCCTAGTCTGATGGATTTTTCTTTTAATAAAAATTTTCGTCTGATGAATTTTTCTCTTAAGATAGAAAACCTAGTTTGATGAATTTTCTCCTAGGATAGAAATCTTAGTTTGATGAATTTTTCTCCTAAGATAGAATCTTAGTCTAATGAATCTTTCTCCTAAGATAACAAAACAAAAAGACCTAGTCTGATGAAGTTTTCTCCTCGGGTCAAAATCTTAGTCTGATGAATCTCTCTCCTAAGATAGAAGACCTAGTCTGATGAACTTTCTCCTAGGATAGAAATCTTAGTCTGATGAATCTTTCTCCTAAGATAGAAGACCTAGTCTGATGAAATTTCTCCTAGGATCAAAATCTTAGTCTGATGAACTTTCTCCTAGGATATACGCCTTAGTCTGATAAACTTTTCTCCTAAGACAAGAAAACCTAGTCTGATGAATTTTCTCGTAGGATAATAATTGAAAAAAAGGGAAGTATGGATTTGAAACCAGTCGAGTCTTTAGTTTTACTCTCATTCATGACATCAGTAGCATAAGTGGTTTACAGTTTTGCTAACAACTTACAAATCTCCCTGTTTAACCCAAAAAATAGTTTTCAAGGTCAAAGCAATAATTTTGTATGACGGGCCACAAGTAACCGATTCAATCCAAAAGATATAATTTTTGTTAATACAACGTGATAGAGAAGTTGAAAATAAATTAAATGAAAGACAATATAATAAAAATAAAGCAGAGAAAAAATAATTCTTATTGAATAATCCTTGAAAGAAAGTTGAGCCGAACGGAGTTTGAAGGGCCAAACTATGGCTAACTTGGAAGCAAGATGATATGAATTACAATGTATAGAATTGTAGAGAAGAAGTTCGATCTCCTGATTGTGATAAAACTATGCCTATTTATAGGGATAAAGCTAAGTAACCATTCTCCTTGAATAATGGGTCCATTATGAGCATTTACTCAACCCATCCATTACTTTTGGAAGACTTGTAACAGTTGTGTAAATGCTGGAATTTCGTAACTGATGAGTTAATACCGTAATTGATGAGTTAATTCCATAACTAATGAGTCAATCCTGTGGCTGATGAGTCAATCCCGTGGCTGATGAGTCACTCCCGTACCTGTTGAGTCAATCTCGTGCCTGATGAGTCAATTTCGTGCCTATTGAGTCAATCTCGTGCTTGTTGAGTCAATCTTGCAATTGATTTTCTTGGTCTGACCGTTACAATCATTTATTGCATTTGCTGTACGTTACATAATTTGTAACTGATGGAGTAATGATGATAAATCCCATATAATCCTGGATTAATTGATTCCTTCCTCGTTTGTAATTATGAGATATTCTCCCGCACCTGTTCCGAGCTATTTATGATGACCAGTTCCGAGGCTATCAGGCACGGTATTAATATGTTCGGTCCCGGAGGTGTTTCACATATCATCTTTACATGTCATTGTTCACTTTTCTCCAAGCTTTGCTGACACGTGTTGCCATTTAATAGACCCACATGGCGAGTCTATTTTTCGCCAATACAGATAGTCCCCCCACTTTCCGGTTATTCACTGTGATATGACCGGGAAGTGGAAGATTTGATCCTTTTATCCCTTGCCTCTGCCTCATTAAAAACCTTGCCGAAAAAACCAATAGGAAAAAATAACCGGACGAAGGAAAAAAGAGTACAGAACTTAAGAGATTCATATGACAACTCCAACGCTCATGTTTGTTTCGTCAATAATCAGTTGGTTTACCCCTGTCTTGTTTCGGGGTTTGAAGACAAATGTTTGTCTTATGTTTGGCAAGTTTGATATATAAATTTCGGCTTTATTTTCTGCCTACTTTAATGTTTGGGTTTTTGTTTCACCCTTTGTTATTTGACTTTGCATTAAAAATGCTTCAATACTTCGTGTCTTTTCGAGCACGATTTATAAAAGAGGACCCTTTTTGATCGATACTTAATGAAGAAGACGTCTCAAGTTCATAATGGTGTAAATATGCAATAGAGAGATAGGAATTCTTCACATGTTTCTCTTTAACAATGTTTTAAAGAAAGTTTTTGTATTGAACTTTCGTAACATTTCACATGTGTTTGTGTATCGTCTATAACTCATGTTGCAACTGTTTTCTTTGAACAGCTATGATATGCACTTGTATTTCGTAACTATTTTTCTTATGTAATAGTTTTTTCGAGTTAATACAAAGGAATAACTATTTTCCGTTCGTAACAGTTTTTGTAAAGGTAGGGATTTTTACCCGTAACTATTTTTGTTGACAACAGTTTTCAATAATCACGAGGGAAATGCTTTTACATCCATAGCTGTTTTATTTGATAACAGGTTTTTGAACAAGTACAAGGATTTTGATCTTTCATCCGTAACTGTTTATTTGACAAGAGTTTTCTATATGAGTATAAAGATTTCATAACTGTTTTTAGTTACAACAGTTTTTTGAATGAGTACAAAGATGATGATCTTTTATCCACAACTGTTTTTGGTTACAACAGTTTTCTTTTGAATAAGTACAAAGATGTGCATTTCTTCTCGTAGCTAATATTTTGCCTTTTAACCTGAACATGTTCGAAGGTTTTTTGGATCAGGCTTTGTTTGAGTCTTCGGCTCTTTCGATTTTGCTCGTATCACTTGAGTTGTTGGGTAGATGGATCTTCAGGCTCGAGCTTTGACTTTTTGATAGTCTTTTTTGCTTCGTCTTTGCCTTCCATACTGTATAGTCCCCCAAGTGTTTGAGCTTTGAAGAATGAAATCTCGAGCACTTGACTATTCCTTTCTTGTGGTCCTTTTCCTGAAAAGGAAAAACATACGGGACTCGAAGGTTTATACTTTTTAGATGATGACTGCTTAACCCTTTTTATTTCATCAAAAGGGTTGTAACCTAGACCGGGAATTCAGTTACTTCCTCGTGTCTTTCGGGTCTAATATCATCATTTGGTACTTTAGGGAATTTATCCGAGTACTAACTTTTTCATGGCACTTTATGAATTCATTTGAGTGCTCATATTTAGTCTTACAGACTTGAAATATATATTTGGATGCATCGTTACATGTGCGATGTCTTAATGTTGCACCCTTAGGGTCTAACTTTTAAATAAAAGAGGGCCTTTTATATATTTAAACGCTATGAAAAGGACGTCTCCTTTTCATTCAGGCGTAAAATAGGATCGATTGATCTGAGTTGACTTTTAGTCTGTGGAAGTATTAATCCTGGTAGGATTTCCTGGAGTATTGATCTCGGTAAGACATTGAGTCTGAGGGAATACTGATCCCAAATAAATATAGATCTTAGTAGATTTGTCTTGAAGAGACAGTAAATCTGATTGGATTTTGAATCCAAATTGGAGTATATGAACATACTTCCAAGTAGAGAGGGACACATGTCCAAAATAATATTTGAGATGTTCAGGATAACCGATCCGAGTTATAATATAATTAGCCATTAAGAAAGGCTTTTCAACTTGAATGGTCGTTGCTGCACCGAATATAAGCCATGTGTTTGTTCAAAGTGAACTTTATTCTAATGGCATATTTGCATATATTTATGTTGACTTGTACATAAAAGCCTTGTTCATTATCGTGGGATTCTTGACTCGACATGGAGTTCTTGATCCTTTTTGTGTAAGAGAAGTATATGCATTTTTGAAGATCTCATTCAACACTGTTTGAAGTGTTTATGCTTGATATGAGCAATACAACTGACTGAGTTGAGATTGTGGTAAATAATGATAATGTCAGAATACTCTTAGAAATTTATCTCCCAAAGCAATCGGTTGTTTGAATCACTTCTTATAATGTCAAGTCGAATTGACTAATCTTCAAGTATAAGTGATTTCCCTAGTGTTTGAGTTTTGAGGTATGAGAACTCAAACACTGGAATCATAATTTGACAGTTCCCAGTTTAATAATCTCGGATAGGATAGCCAGTTCCATTGTTGATGGATTTTCAAATCCAGTTAAAGCATAGAGATGGTACCGTAGATCTTTCTTTATTTTTTACTCTGGCAGGGAACTACGGAGGTTTCAAAATATTGTCGAGGATCATGCGATATCTTGTCTTATTACCGGAGTAATTTTTGCGGCTTTCTTTGTAGATTCTCGCATCATATATTTTGTTTGTTTGGTACATGTGGCCTTTTAGCTTTTGGAGCCTTGAATATTCTCAAATATGATTCTCCTTCAACAAGGCAGTACCGGATAAGACACACTCAAAGTTGTCGAGAGCGTGCTTGTATGTGGGTTAAGTCTCATTCTGCAAGTAATCAATGAAGTTATTATGCCAAAACTAAATTAGTCGGGCTTACCTCATTTTCATTCTAATTGATGATAGATCAGGGATCGCCCAGATAAGGGATGACTCGATCCTGTTACTGCTTGATCCAGAAATGATATTTCTTAATAAGAGTCTGGAGTTGCTTCTGGAGTCAGTGATATCAACAGTAGATCCGAGACTAGCACATCCGACTTGATTTTCTTGGGCTGCATAGTTTTCTTGGATTTGATCAATCGTCAAATCAATACTTTTTCTCTTAGTCCCCTAGCTAATTCAAGCATTTATCATATGCTTTATACTCATCTTTGTTGTTAGTAATAAACTAACTTTTGTGAAATCTAAATACTTTTCCTGATAGGCATTAAGCATTGTCCTTAACCCAGGACTTTTAATACTTGTAAACTTAGTTGTGTAGAAGATACAGATCCCGAGAATTATCTCAGAAATAACATGTACTTTGATTTCAGCTTTTGGTAATATGCTTAAGCAAAGATTAGTCATGAAATCTGCTAAACTTGTGATTTTATTGCCGTATGTGGCTGATAAATAATATCATATTCCATAAGTTTGGATACTCATTTAGCTAGTCTTCCTGACAGTTCTCATTTATGCAAAATATTGTATAATGAAAATATAGTGGCTACGAGAATTGAATGATATTGACAATAAAGCCTTAAACCTAGGGCACTAGCAATTAATGCCAACTTCTCAAAATATATATAAGCAATTTCCATGTCTAAGAGCATTCTATAATAGATAAGAGATTGTGTACCTTTCTCTGCTTGAATTAAGATTGCATTTACCTAGACATCCGAGACAATGTGGCATACTAGCAATCATCTTTCTCCTCAGAATTTGAAAGTGATGATGGGTTGATGTTAGCAACGAGTCCGAATGATTCAACTTTTTGGCTCTAGCTTCTTCTTTTTTCTTGACCGGATTATACCGCGGGTCAATATTGAGCATATAAACCATTATCTCCGGTGGTACACCTGTTATGGTTACAATGGTGGCAAGCAAAGCAATTTGTGATAGCATGTAAAAGTTTAATCAACTTACCTTTAAACTCGGTGTCGAGTCTCGAGCAGCATAAACCTTCCTATTTGGGAAGCCAATGATAGTTTCTAGTTCTTCAGCATTTGACCTCGTGGCTTTTGATTCTTTCGGTTCAATGATTGTATCCGAAATTATTTGTGTAGTTGTCCATGGCTATTTATGAACCTTCTTCCTCGTAGTCTTCAATTATCCATCCCGCACCTATCCTTTCTTTTCCAGTTGTTCGGGAAGGTTCAGATCATTTTCAGCCCGTGAAGAAAATCCCGTATCTGTTTGCTCGGACCTATTTTTGACTTTCGTTTGAATATCAGTGACTTTCTCCATTTAAAGATCTGTGTTGCATATCATTCTCGTGGGATAGGCGGGAATTCCCGGAGGTGTTCTTCCGCTCCTCTTGTTCCTTGATTTATTTTTGTCAAGTTAGAACTAAATTGTGCAAATTAAAATTACCTGATGTATCTGAACTTCATGTCTCGGTACTATTTGACGTAGAGTCTTTAATAAGTTTCGGTACTAATAGTTGTGGTACCAATATGACGATGTGCATTCTCTATGTTTCTCTGCTTGTTGCTTATATATCAGTATCATGGCTATTATTGCCTTTTCCTTTATCATGGTAAAGACATCTCAAGCTTGGTTGTCCTCAATTGTGTTGATTGGCAAATTTCGGCCATGATGAAGGTTTAAACTGAAAGCAAACACATATCAACAAAAATTGTTAGTATCTTTGGATGAATAGCAAATTTGCTTGAGGTCTCGGCAACAGAACCAATCTGTTTAACCCAAAAAATAGTTTTCAAGGTCAAAGCAATAATTTTTATACGACGGGACACAAGCAACCGATTCAATCCGAAAGATATAATTTTTGTTAATAAAACGTGATAGAGAAGTGGAAAATAAATTCAATGACAAACAATATAATAAAAATAAAGCATAGAAAAAATCATTCTTATTGAATAATCCTTGAAAGGATGTTGAGCCGAACGGAGCTTGAAGGGCCAAACTATGGCTAACTTGGAAGTAAGGTGATATGAATTACAATGTATAGAATTGTAGAGAAGAAAGTTCGATCTCCTGATTATGATAAAACTATGTCTATTTATAGGGATAAATCTAAGTAACCATTCTCCTTGAATAATGGGTCAATTATGAGCATTTACTCAACCCATCCATTACTTTTGGAAGACTTGTAACAGTTGTGTAAATGCTAAAATTTCGTAACTGATGAGTTAATTCCGTAACTGATGAGTTAATTCCATAACTGATGAGTCAATCCCGTGGCTGATGAGTCAATCCCATGGCTGATGAGTCACTCTCGTACCTGTTGAGTCAATCTCGTGCCTGCTGAGTCAATCTCGTGCCTATTGAGTTAATCTCGTGCATGTTGAGTCAATCTTGAAATTGATTGCCTTGTTCTGACCGTTACAATCATTTATTGCATTTATTGTACGTTACATAATTGATTTGTAATTGATGGAGTAATGATGATAAATCCCATATAATCCGGGATTAATTGATTCCTTCCTCATTTGTAATTATGAGATATTCTCCCGCACCTGTTCCGAGCTATTTATGATGACCAGTTCCGAGGCTATCAGGCACGGTATGAATATGTTTGGTCCCGCGGGTGTTTCACATATCATCTTTACATGTCCTTGTTCACTTTTCTCCAAGATTTGTTGCCACGTGTTTCCATTTAATATACCCACATGGCGAGTCTATTTTTCGCCAATACACTCCCGAGTGCAAACTGGGGCAGAAAATTTTATTTATTTTGTTCTTTTGATTGCAGGCACCCACCTGGAGAATGAGGGTATTCATTTCAGAGTTATTTCAAAGTTCAAGTCAGTAGCAGGTGCCCACCTGAAGAACGAGGGAAGTCATTTCAGAATTCAATTCAGGTTAGAAGTAGCAGAAGCTCGCGGCAAAAATGCGAGTCGACAATAGATGACCAACATAAGTAGTTTTAATCCAGAATAAAAGAAAAAAAGAAGAAGAAGAGGTATTCAAAATGCAGAAGCGGAAGCAATATGTGAATTGCACAAGACATGACTGAGTCACAAGCTTTTCATGTCCCGTCGTGCTCCGGAGAAGTCGTGGAAGAATGAATCATCACCTGCAGGTAGCAAGCATCAAGGTTAAAATCTAAAGTCTGCATGAAGAACCATTCAAGACTCAAGATCAAGCTTCAGAAGACATATAGATAGGAATCTTGTAACTCATAGCTGACATGCTTAGTTAGTTTTTTTTGTTTTTTTATTTTGATGTAATAACAGGGTCGCGGACCGGAACCTCGACGGAACGGAACCTCAATCGGCTCTCCACCTCGGTATACTTCATCACTGTTCCTACTTCTGAACTACACGTGGCCTGATTCCTTATAGACAAGGATATGTAGGCAGCTCAGATACCAGGGGTCGGTCACATTCTCCTTTCCTTTAGTTTTTGGTCTCTTTGAATAAGGGTCGGGTCAAAAAACTTGTTTAGTCGTTCTTTGTCTGAAAACTCTTCGTGTTTCCAGTCAAAGAGGGGAAACTGTAGACATATAATTTTTGACCCTCCCTGAGATTTTACACATTTTAGCGTTTAAATATTTAGTTTAGGCCTAATATAATTATTTTGACTAGTTTTGACTCTTTTATTTATTTTAAGCACAAAAATTTTAAAATTACAAAAATAGTTCCATATTTCTCTATTTAATTCACGTATTAGGTATTTTTAGAAGGATATATTACTTTGAACCTATTTTATTTTAATATAATCTTTAAAAATACCAAAAATAGTTTCAACTTTAATTTTTAGTTTTATTTTTAATATAATAACTTATTAAAATCAATTAAGAGTTATTTTACATTTTTCTTATAAGTAGTTTTGAATTTTTAGCTCAATTGGGTAGATTTAGAGCCCAATTCATAGGCCCAAAATTAGGACCCAACAAGATAAGACCCAACCCAACATACCTTCTTCTTCAAGCCTAAGAACCAAAAAAAACCTGGCAGACTCTCACCATTCCCCACCCCAGAACCGCCGCCTCTCTGCCGCCGTTTAACCACCACGACCACCAAAGGTCACCACCCAGAGCCGCCGTCACACCACCCTCGCCCATCTCCACGCCAATCATCTTCTCCAAAAAACCACATCCGCCGTCGCTGCCATCTCCGGCCAGTTGAACGGCTGTTCCTTATTCTTCCCTCCACAAAAAATAAATTGCCCTCTCCTCATCTCCTCCAGCAGCAGGTCCAAAGAACCACACGACTTCCCTTCACAAATCTGCCTTCACAAAAGCTCGCCAGATTTCATCTTCTTCTTGCTCTCAACCACAAAAAGTGAAATACATACACACGGTAAAAGAAGAATGAGCATAAGGTCTTGGCTACTTAGATTTGGTAGCGACGCCGTCCGTCTCGAGGTCAGAGGTCACCGGCAAACTTTTCTGTTCAAAACCATTGTCATAGCTTTTGGAAAAAATTATTTGAGGTCCATTTCTTACTCATCTCTTCTTCATTTATGTGTGCTCTTATAATTGTTTTTGATAATTAAATCTATCTGATGTGTATAGATTTGAGTTATGTATATTTGCTTGGATGATGTTGTGGCTCTAATAACCATCAGAAGGATATAACATTATGCATAAGGAAAGAGGATTAGCATTTTCGTGTTTTGAATGTGGGGTGGACATCAAGAATGTAAAATTGGATTTATTATGTTAATTATTTCACTTTATTTGTTTAAAATCAGTGAGAGCATGTTAGGCTCGTTGACACTCGGGTAGGAAAGTTTTAGGTTTTCTTCCTTTTATTTGAGGTAAGAGGTCGTCCCTTAGTTCATTTATTCGAGGAATGCTCTGAAGGGTTTGTATATATTTTATTCCGGGGAATGCCCCGAAGAACTTTGTAAATAATTGAAAGCCTCACAAGCATTGTGGAGAAGTCATAGTATATTTTAGTTTAGGATACTTTCTTTTCTTTTCTCTTATTTTTCTTTTATTAGGTGGGGACGACCTTGAGCCTCCTTTGTGCTTATTTTCCTTTTTGTGTTTTTTTACTTCAATTTGAATATCCTAAAAGCCAACTAGATCATGTATGCAACCGTACTAGTTATGGGACTCGGGGAATGCCTAACACCTTCTCCCCGAGTCAAATGAACCCCCTTACCCGAATCTCTGGTGCAGACTTAGTTTAAGAGTCAAATGTGTTTTGAAAGGAAATTATCATTTGTTTTTAATTTAAATTAAAAGGCGGTGACCTGGCACACTGAAATCAAATGTCAGGTGGCGACTCTGAGTTAACCCTTTTAAAACACAATTCTTTGTCACTTTCAATTTTGAAAACCCTTTTGAAATTCACAAAATCTTTTTATTATTTTATAGAGGGGTTTAGTGTAGTTTGAAAAAAGGGGTGTGACAGTTATTAAGCTTAATGTGCTTAAACGAGGGTGAATGAGAAATGGAGGAAAAATAAAATAATGAGTTTCATTTGAGATTCCCTCATTGATGAAGGCACATTGTACCATATTGGAAGAGGAAGAGGCTTTTAATGGGTATATAAGCAATTGCTCTTCTTCTAGCTCTTAAAGAGTTAAGAAGAAGGCAAGCATCGCGCCATTGTCGTCGTCGCTCACTCGGCTTCGGCTTCGGATTTGGATTTGGTCAAATGATTGATTGATTAATATTTTTGGACCAAATTTATTTGTTAATAGTAAATATTAACAGAAATTTTATTAAATATCCGTTTTAATAACAAAACATTAATATTAAATTCAACAATATTAATATTAAATCCAATTCCGTTAATAGTTTTCCGTTTTTGAGTTTTGTAACTGAAAATTAACCCCCCCTCTTCAATTCTCGCGGTTTATTGTTGAGTAAATAGCCATTTATGTTGTGGCATTTATGCTATGACCGTTTTGCATAAACAGTCATTCTGAAGAGTTGCACCTCTTCAGTTTTTAGCCCAACATTGGCTATAAATACAAGTCCATTCTCTCAGATTTTCTGAGTTCTCCTTCTTTCTTCTGCATATTTTAACTTCAAAGAAAGCAACAGTAAGTGTGATTTGCTACCGACCTTTGTGTTCACTGAAACACTGGGGTTTGAAGTACCACTACACCAGTGTGTAGTTCGTTCTATCCTGGGAGGAAATAATTCATAACCTTGGGTACTATGAGGGGATTAAATTCCTTAAGGAAACACTGCGAATTCAGTGGGCTCGTATTAACTTTTGTTTCGTTTAAATTTATGTTTGTATATTATTTTATTTTCTCCAGAACTATTTTACAGATACAGTATACTAACAAGCTTAAGGAATTTAGTTTATTTTCTGTATTTGTGTTATACTCACTGTTTCTAGAGAGTAAAACCTTCGTGGTTTTCTACTCTATTGGAGATTAAAATCTACGTAATTTTAACGTTTGTTTGTGTCATTCTTTTACAGAAATGACGAATGACAATGGGAACCAGACTGTTCTTATGGTGACTGCCGATGCATCGACTAGCCGAACAACACTGGGCACCGACAGAAAAACGTGGAAAAATTTTCGGGATTGATCAAGCGCTGGAAGCAAAAGATGTTCTTCTACTTGAGTACTTTAAGTCTGCAGAAGTTCATCGAGGAAGATGTTCCTATGTTGCCCGATGAAACTCCAGAGACTGAACGCTTTCTCGTGATTGAGGCGTAGAAGCATTATGATTTTTGTGCAAGAATTATATTCTTAGCGGACTGGAAGACGATCTGTATAACGTCTACAGTGGTGTGGAGACGTCAAAAGAACTGTGGATTGCGCTTGAAAGGAAATACAAAATTGAGGATGTCGGGTTGAAGAAGTTCGTTGCCGCAAAGTTTTTGGACTATAATATGGTAGATAGCAAGTCTGTTATTACCCAAGTCCAGGAATTGCAAGTGATTATTCACGATCTTCTTGCTGAAGGTATGAGTCGAACTAATTCTAATGTTGAAATTAGTAATTTTAGTAGTTTATCCAACAGGAGTTTCATTGAAGGTCTTTTCATCAATGAAGCATTCCAAGTAGTAGCGATGATTGAGAAGTTTCCTCCTTTGTGGAAGGACTTCAAAAACTACTTGAAACATAAACGCCAGGAGATGTCGCTTGAAGATCTCATTGTTCGGTTGAGAATCGAAGAGGACAACAAAGCTGCTGAAAAAGAGAGGTCGTGGAAACTCAATAATAATAGGAGCAAACATTGTTGAGGATACTTCTCAAAATAAGAGAAAGAGGAAGCAGGCTTCTGGACCAAAAAGCAACCCAAGCAAGAAGCGGTTTAATGGAAACTGCTACAACAGTGGGAAAGCTGGACACAAATCTACAGATTGTCGTGCTTCGATGAAAGACAAGAAGAAGGGTCAAGCAAACATGGTTGAAAAGCACGAAGATGTTGATGACTTGTGTGCTATGCTTTCTGAATGCAACCGGGTAGACAAACCTAAGAAGTGGTGGATTGCTTCTGAAGCCACTTGCCATGTTTGTGCTGTTAGAGAAGCTTTTTCTACATATGCTCCAGTTGGACCCGAAGAGACGTTTTCTATGGGAAATGTTGCAATGGCCAAGATTGAAGGATGTGGGAAGATATTTCTTAAAATGACTTTTGGCAAAGTGGTGTCTTTGAACAACGTCTTTCATGTTCCCGAGATTAGGAAGAACTTAGTCTCTGCTGGACTTCTTGTTAAGAATGGTTTTATGTGTGTTTTTGTATCCGATAAGGTTGTAATAAGTAAGAACGAAATGTTTGTAGGAAAAGGTTACCTCACTAAGGGCCTTTTCAAGCTGAATGTAATGGTTGTTGAGAATAATAATAAAATTTCAGCTTCGTCTTACTTACGCGAGTCAAATGAATTATGGCATATACGTTTGGGTCATGTCAATTATAAAACCTTGCGGAAAATGATTAATTTGGAATTATTGCCTAAGTCTGAATGCGGAAAATAAAAATGTCAAGTATGTGTGTAATATAAGTATGTTAAATATCCTTATAAGCTAGTTGAAAGGAATTCAAATCCTTTAGACTTAATTCACACAGATATTTGCGACATGAAGTCAACACCATCTCGCGGTGGAAATAAATGTTTCATAACTTTTATTGATGATAGTACTCGATATTGCCATGTTTACTTGATTAATAGTAGAATGAAGCAATAGACGCATTCAAGCAATACAAAAATGAAGTTAAAACACAACTTAACAAGAAAATCAAAATAATAAGAAGTGATAGGGGTGGTGAATATGAATCTCCTTTTGAATAAACATGTTAAGAATATGGAATTATTCATCAAACAACGGCCCCTTACACGCCCCAATGTATGGGATTGCGGAAAGAAAGAATCATTCATTAAAGGAGATGATGAACGAATTGTTGATAAGTTCTGGTTTGCCACAGAACTTGTGGGGGGAAGTCGTGCTTACGGCTAACCGAATACTAAATCGAGTACCCTGTAGCAAAAACACAATCCATTCCATATGAAAAATAGAAAGGAAGGAATCCCAACTTGAATTATTTTAAAGTGTGGGGGTGTTTGGCAAAAGTGCAAGTTCCTAAACACAAAAGGGTAAAAATAGGACTGAAAACTGTTGATTGTGTTTTCATAGTATACGCGACCAATAGTAAAGCATATCGATTTTGTCACGACCCGAATTCCCACCGTCGGGACCGTGATGACGCCTAACGCTATTCTTGCTAGGCAAGCCAACATTATAGGGTTACAACATTTAAAACAATTAAAAACATATAAGAAGTATTATTACCATCCAATATACAATACCAAAAGTAATGAATGAAATAGTCAAACGATATTGCGAAACTAATACCAATGTCTAGCTACCCACGGTTTGTAGTACAATTCACGAACTACTAAGAATTACTACAAGTATTTGGCTGAGAGAAAATATATATCTATTTTTAACTAGATAAACAAAAACTAAATAATAATGAAGGGACTCCAGGAATCTGCGGACGTTATCAGATCTACCTCGTGTCTGCGTGCGATAATGTCAGCTCTAACTCGAACTCAACTCTGACTTGAACCTGGATCTGCACCAAAAGTGCAGAGTGCAGTATCAGTACAACCGACCACATGTACTGGTAAGTGTCGAGCCTAACCTCGGTGAAGTAGTGACGAGGTTAGGACAAGACACCACATAAAAACCTGGACATATATGATCATGCTAGCAGAAATAACAACAAATAAAGAATTCAAAACCGCAAATAATGGGAAGGGGACGTGCAATGGAGAATTTCAACATAAGGACTCCGAAAGCGAAAAGACAGAAATAAACAATGATAAACAAACAAGTTAAGTAATTAAAATAGAAATAAAATTTGCACGGCATCACCCTTCGTGCTTTTACTCTCATCCTCACCAGATTATAGATAAGAATGCATGGCATCACCCTTCGTGCTTTTACTCTCAACCTCACTATATAAATAAATTATGCACGGCATCACCCTTCGTGCTTTATACTTTTCCTCACCATTTAAATAAATTATGCACGGCATCACCCTTCGTGCGTTACACTCTTTCTCACCAGTCACAGAATCATTATCAACAGATATAGAGGAATTTCACAGAAAATCAGTATTTCATCATAATTACTTTCACCATGTAACATCTCAATCTCAAATCAATATTCACAATGTCATCCATCTCAGTGGAACCGGATACAAATCTTCCAACATTTCACTAACAACAATAATCATAGATAATAGGCTATAAAACAACAAGAATAACAAGAATGGACTTTCACTCGCATGTTATGACTCGACCACAACGTATAGTTACTCGCCGTCTCACCTATAAATCGTATTTAGAAACAAAACAAGTAGCAATTAGTCACACAATACATATTCCCTCAAGCTAAGGTTAGACACAACACTTACCTCGATTACGCAGGCCACTCACTGCACAAGCACAACTTTCCCTTTAGAATTTACCTCCAACCCACTCGTATCTAATCATAATTAGTTTAATATCATTAATTATTTCTAAAGGAATCAACTTAATGCATAATCATGGTTTTCCTAAGTTTTTCCAACAAAAGACAAAAACCGACCCCAGACCCGATTGGTCCAAACTCGAGGTTCATACCAAAATCTGTTTACCTATTCTCCCCCGAGTCCGGATATACAATTGGTTTTGGAATCCGACCTCAATTCGAGGTCTAAATCCCCAAATTTTGAAATTCCTAAGCTCTACCCAAAAATCCCTAATTCTATCATGAAAACTCTAGATTCTAGGTTTAAATCTTGTAAAAAGTTGTAAGAGATTGAAAGAAAATAGTTAGGAATCACTTACCTATTATTTGGAGAAGTTTTGGTCTTTGAAAAATCGCCTCTTGAAGTTTAGGGTTTGAAAGAATGGGTGAAAAATCCGTCTAAAATCGTGTTTGAACAGCTGCAATTATCGCAAATGCAATCACAGGTTCACAAATGCGAACTCGCAAATGCGGACACTACCTCGCAAATGCAAAGTATGGCCTGGGCCTGCTAGCATCTCAAATGCGAACAACTGTTCCCGAAAGCGGCTTGTTCTGGTCGCAATTGCGACATTTGAGCCTCACAATTGCAAAGGTCACCTCCCAGCCCTTCTGATCGCAAATGCAAAAATATCTTCGCAAATGCGATGCTCACATTTGCGAGCTAGACTTCGCAAATGCGACATCTGCAGACCTGAAGCACACCAGCAAAATTTCTTAAGTCCAAATCACTCTGTGGCATCCGAAACTCACTCGAGCCCTCGGGGCTCCAAACCAAACATGCACGCAAGTCTAAAATATCATATGGACTTGATCGTGCGATCAAATCACAAAAATAACACCTAAAATTATGGATTTAACATCAAAACTCATGGATTTCTCAAGAATACTTCAAAATTACTATCTTCTCAACCGGACGTCCGAATCACGTCAAATTAACTCCGATTTCCACCAAATTTCACAAACATGACATATATGTTATAATAGACATGTATCGGGCTTCGAAAATAAAATACGGGCTCGATACCATCGAGTTCAAACATTAATCAATTTCTTTAATTCCTTTAAATTTCAATTTAACAATTTTCATCAAAATTTCATTTCTCGAGCTAGGGACCTCGGAATTCGATTCCGGGCATACGTCCAAGTCCCATATTTTACTACGGACCTACTAGGATCGTCGAAATGCGGGTCTGAGTCCTTTAACTCAAAACATTGACCAAAGTCAACTAAAAATAAACTTTAACTCTCAAAAATTATTATTTCACATATTTTCACATAAAAGGCTTTCCGGATTCACGCCCGGACTGCACACGCAAATCGACGTGATTGAAAGTAATAATTTTAAGGCTAACGAGACCGAAATAGGGTCTTAAATCAAAAGATGACCCTTTGGGTCATCACAGATTTTTTGTTCATAAATTAGAAAATCCCAACATTCATAATAATACGGTTATAGAATCAGATAATGCTGAGTTTTTTAAAAATATATATCCGTATAAAAAGTAATGTGAGTCGATTTGTAAAGGATCTAAACAATCTCGGTAAGAAACAAAAGAAAGTACATTTAATCAGGAGGATCCAAGACGTAGTAAACGTCAAAGAACGTCTACTTCATTTGGACCAGATTTTGTGACCTTTTTATTGGAGAATGAGCCTCAAACATTGAAAGAAGCTATGTCTTCTTCAGATGTTTTGGAAAGAGTCAGTCAATAGTGAAATAGAATCCATATTAAACAACCATACATGGGAATTGGTTGATCTTCCTCCTGGAAATAAACCTTTGGCTTCTAAATGGATCTTTAAGAGGAATATGAAAGATGATGGCACTATTGACAATATAAGGAAAGACTTGTGGTCAAAGGGTATAGACAATGATAATATCTTCACTATTCTGATACATACTCTCCAATTAAAAGAATTACGTCCATACGAACATTAGTAGCGTTAGCTGCAGTTTATGATCTTGAAATTCATCAAATGGATGTTAAGACAGCCTTCTTAAATGGAGAGTTCGAGGAAGAAATCTACATGGAACAACCTGAAGGGTTTGTGATTCTAGGTAAAGAAAAGAAGGTATGTAGACTTGTTAAGTCCCTTTACGGACTAAAACAAGCACCCAAACAATGGCATGCGAAATTTGGCCAAACAATGTTGTCAAATGGTTTTAAGATAAATGAGTGTGATAAATGTGTGTACATTAAAAATGTTCCATATCACATAGTCAGTGTTTGCTTATATGTGGATGATATGTTGATAATGAGTAATGACATTGCCAACATAAATGCGACAAAGCGTATGCTAACTGGCAAGTTTGATATGAAGGACTTGGGAGTTGCTGATTTAATTCTGGGAATTAAGATCCATAA
>ML292313.1:0-15385 GCA_005239495.1 Nicotiana undulata | reverse complement strand
TTTAAAGTTGCAAAGACTCCAATTGACGTGAATCTTGCATTAGCAAAGAACAAAGGCCAAAGCATATCACAATTGGATTATGCTTGTGTGTTGGGATGCTTAATGTACATCATGAATTGTACACGACCAGATATAGCTTGTGCTATAAGTAAATTAAGTCGATACACAAGCAATCCAGGTCAATCTCATTGGATGGCAATGAAATGAGTTTTGGGACATTTAGAACATAGACAGGACTTTGCTTTGCACTACAGTATATATCTTGTGGTGATTGAGGGATATTGTGAAGCAAATTGGATCACCGGTTCAACTGATTCTAAGTCCACAAGTGGATTTGTATTCACTATTGGTGGAGGAGCGATATCTTGGAAGTCGTCCAAACAAATTTGTATCACCCGCTCTACAATGGAGATTGATTTCATAGCTTAAGAAAAAGCCGGTGAAGAAGCATAATGGCTCCGGAATTTTTTGGAAGACATTTCATTTTGGCCCAAACCGTTGACACTAATATGCATACATTGTGATAGTCAAGCGGCAATTGGAAGGGCTGGGAGCGTTATGTATAACGGTAAATCTCGTCATATACGACGAAGACATAAAACTGTTAGGCAATTACTCTCTAGAGGAATTATCACGATTGACTATGTAAAGTCAAGCGATAATATGTCGAATCCATTTACAAAAGGCCTAACTAGAGAGGTAGTTGAGAAATCATCAAGGGGAATGGGACTATGGCCAAGAACAAGTTATTGTGGCGGTAACTCTACCTAGAAGACTAGAGATCTCAAGATCTATGTTCAAGGAGATAAAACAAAGTCATTAATGACGGTTCAACATTGTCAACTAAAATTTTGATCCATTCTCGTAATGAGACAATGTTCAGTACCAAGGATAAAACATTAAGGCTTTTTAGTGATTTCTAAATTTGATACGGGGTATATCAAATAATGTATCTACAGGATGACACATTTAAGAATCATCTATGTAAGTGTGAAGTGTTAGCCGCTTCAAGGAGAATTTTGTAAGGCCGGTTCTCTATGCACTTATGAAACCAGGCGATGTTCATGGCTGAAACGAACGCAACAACGAGAACCAAAGAAGGTTAAGGGTTGTTTGTGTGACTTATGATTGTCTAGGTATACACCAAAGTTCGACGGTTCAAATATATCAAATCTACCGATTGACCGAGTATATCCGACATAAGTTCACTATGGAAAGTTCAAACGAAAACCTACTTATCGTGATGCAATTAATCATTGCTTGTGAATCACACAGTTTTTCATGCATATTTCTGTGATATAGCTATTCCCCATTCATGTGGGGGATTGTTGGGTTATTAAGCTTAATGTAGCTTAAAAGAGGGTGAATGGGAAATAGAGGAAAAATAAAATATTTGAGTTTCATTTGAGATTCTCTCCTTGATGAAGGAACATTGTCTCATATTGGAAGAGGAAGAGGTATATAAGCAATTGTTCTTCTTCTAGCTCTTAAAGAGTTAAGAAGAAGGCAAGTCTCGCGTCGTCGCTTGCTCGGCTCGGCTTCGCCTTTAGATTTGGATTTGGATTTGGTCAAATGATCGATTGATTGATTGATTTTTTGGATCATATTTATTTGTTAATAGTAAATATTAACAGAAATGTTATTAAATATCTGTTTTAATAACAGAATATTAATATTAAATTCAACAATATCAATATTAAATCCAATTCCGTTATTAGTTTTCCGTTTGTCAGTTTTGTAACTGAAAATTAACCTCCCTCTTCAATTCTCCCGGTTTATTCTTGAGTAAATAGCCATTTATGTTATGACATTTATGCTATAGCCGTTTTGCATAAACAGTCATTCTGAAGAGTTGCACCTCTTCAGTTTTCAGCCCAACATTGGCTATAAATACAAGTCCATTCTCTCAGATTTTACATACGATTTTCTGAGTTCTCCTCCTTTCTTCTGCATATTTAACTTCAAAGAAAGCAACAGTAAGTGTGATTTGCTACCGAACTTTGTGTTCGCTGAAATACTGGGGTTTGAAGTACCACTACATCAGTGTGTAATTCGTTCTATCCTAGGAGAAAATAATCCATAACCTTGGGTACTAGGAGGGGATTAAATTCCTTGAGGAAACACAGCGAATTCAGTGGGCTCGGATTAACTTTTGTTTCGTTTATATTTCTGTTTGTATATTATTTTATTTTCTCCAAAATTATTTTACAAATACAATATAGTAACAAAATTTTGATTATGCATTGTAAAAGTACGTTAGCAGGTACCTATAGAAAGTTTTGTTTTTGAAAAGGGAGAAATGCTTTTGATGTCCATTCTTTAGTTATTATTTTTTGCTTATGTATGCCCGGATTGCGTTCTTCCATTAGCAGTTGACAAGGTCGGGTTATTCTATCTAATTTCTTTTATAGATAAGTTGGATGATTGAAATAAGATAAAAAACCTAATTTGTGTTTTATAACATTCTTGGAGGATGAAAAAAAAAGAGGAAATCATTTTGTTTAAAGGTATAACTTTCTCAACTACACGGGTGCTTACTCAAACTATTGTGCTGTCTCAACTTTCAGTTTATTCATTGATGCAGCAACTATTATTTGTGTTTTCTGCGATCAAATGATATATTTTGGTGGTTTTTATCTGTAATACTGTAATAAAGAAAGAGATGCAAACTAATTAGTAAAAGCAACGGGGGCTGAAGTTGGGGACTGCCAAGCCATCGTTTTAAAATTTTCTGAAGTTTAACCACCTCAAACCAACCTTAGAATCGTGAGACAGAAGTTAGACTTGTGAGACTAAAGTTGAGACTCCAGTATACTATGCTGAATTTTTTTTGAATTTTAGCTAAGAGTACATTTGTCCAAATTTTATTTGGTAGTTTTACATAAATAGTTATTTATATTTATTATTTTCTTTTTCCAACCATATACATAGTTTATACATTGATGATACATAATATAAGGTAGGAGTAAAGTTTGCGTACACACTATCCTTCCCAGATCTCATTTGTGAGATTACACTGTTTGTTGTTGTTGTGTAAAAAATTAACCCAAATAGCCGTCCATCCAATTGTTTAAACTAAAAATAGTCTGTGGATGTATAATATATGTCATAATTTATGCATATTCAATATATAATCTATGTATATGACTATAAAAAGCAAACAATAAATATGACCGGCTATTTATGTAAAGATCCCTTGCCCATTTCACCCTCTTGTTTGGGCTACTAGCCCTAAGATTTGGACTGTTAACTCTCTAAGTATCTTGAGCCTGGGCCGTATCAAAATGACCCGTTCCCTAGTCTACTTCCTGAATTCCCCCTTCTCCTCTCCGATTCCACTAACCTATTGAAAAACACAGAAGAAAACCTTTGAAAATGTTGAGGCTTAAGAGATTTAGCTCAGCTATATTTCTCAATTCAAAAAACTTTTTATCTGGAGAAGAGAAATTAGTTTCTCCAATCCATTTAAGCAATCCATGCCGATTGACCTCCAATCGCTTCCTCGATATTTACCAGGTTAGTTCAATAAAAATGGAAATGTATTTTCTTTCTTAGTCGTCCATTTCATATTTTTTTAATTTTTCAACTACTCTGCTAATATATAAAATATGTAAATTAGTTAATGTTTACAGTATAATTTTTCCTGGATTAAGTTGGTATTGAAGATTCATTTGATTACAGCTGGGAAACAAGGAGGCGATTGAGAAAGAGCGTATTCGGCTGTAAGTTTCTCGATTTCAATGTGTTGTACTTCCTCCGTTTTAATTTATGTAACACTGTTGGATTGGGCACATAGTTTTTTAAAAAAAAAAAAAAAAACTTTTGAAACTTATGATCTAAAACATGTCATAGATACGTGTGCGACTATAAATTATCAAAATTAAGGGTAAAATAAGAATTTCAAATTTAAATTGTTTCTAAGTATGACAACGTGACATTCTTTTTCCGACAAGAAGGATAGTGTATGGGATAGCGCGGGTACTGTTTAACTTATGGTAAATGGACTCTGAAATTTACTTTATGTATATAATGTGATTTAGGGCAGTAAAGATGAGATGAACCGGGGTTACTTTGCTGATATAAATGAGTTGAAGCAACATGGTGGTAAGGTATAAAATACGTCACTATCTTAATGTTGCTTTTTCATTTTATTTTTTTTGACTTTTTGCTTATGGAAATTGCGAAAAATAGATTGCAACTGCAAATAAGATAATCATTCCAGCAGTGGCAGCTGTGAAGTTTCCTGCGCTGGAAGTGAATCACTCAGATGGTTCGAGCCTTAAGCTTCCCATCGCATCCACTGGAAATGGCATTGCGGCGAACAAAGCGGAAGCACCAAAGGCATCATTGTTGTGTCTTTCATTTCGTGCAAGCTCACAGGTTAGAGTAACTTTAATTGATTGCTGGTTTTGGCGGAAGTAAAAAAGCAGTGTTTATTTTATCCCTTAGCCTGTCATCCGGCTTACTAGTTTTCTTCACTTTTGGAGTTTCCTTGTCTATGAAATGACCTCTATTGGCACAGGAAGAAGTTGCTAATGTTAACAATATTGTGTCTTAACTGAGGCATTATCTTGTACAACTAGAATGGCCAAAGCACTTTAACATTCCTTAGATCTCAGAACATTAATCAGTGTTTTGACAATGCCATGACGAGGCATTGTCATTGGCTGCCTTACATTTGTAGGTTGTGTGTCTGAGTTAACCGTGAACATGACATAAAGTTGATTTTGTTAGTCTTATCAACATTACTGCTATTACAGTAATTTTCAGGTTCATACCTCATTGAGTGAAATACATTATGAAATTAGTACCTACCGTTGAAAACTTCACAATTTTACCAAAATGTGTCGTTGGTAGGTTTCACCATAAAAAATTGACTATGCTGACTCGTTCATGTCATTATTATAGAACACATGAATAAATTTCACTTAGCTGCTGTACAGTTAGAGTTCTGAGAAATAGAAGTTTTTGATGCAGCATTTGTGGGGTAAAGTAGTTAGAAACTAACCCTCCCCATGCATTATCTTGAGATAATGCATGGGGATTAAATTTGTGATGTACAAACATCAATTATTGCAGTATATCTTCCCTTTTCTCGTAATCTCATTATATGGCTGAAGTTTTGACTACTTCTGGCAGGCGATGGTAGATTCTTGGAGTAAACCATTTCTGGATACATTCAAAGATTCCAATAGGGTTCAGCTGTACGAGGTATTACGGCACTTCGTCTTAGATGAACAAATAGCGTATCTTCATGCATATATCTTACATATTGGAGCCTGTTTTAGGTCTTTATACAATTGTTGATAAGCACAAAAGTGTAGAATTCCACACCGTATCCTGAAGATTCAAATTTCTGGTGGTCGTTGCACCTTCCTCTTATTTAAAATGTCTCTCATACCATAGCCAACATTGCTGATGTAAATGAGATGAAGCAACATTGTTTGGTGTTGGCGGGGATTTTAAACTGCATAAGATTTGAATGTCAAATAAATATTTTCACTCGTTATGGTTTTGGGATGTTCTCAGAGTTCATAGTAATTGAGCTAAAGGACTCTTTGTTTCACGCTCGATACTATGATTCTGTCATGTGATAGTGACATTCTCAAAATTATGGTACTGTTGTGAAGTATAGTGACATTAAATGCCGGAACATGTTTCTGACTGTTATGCCTTCAATGTTTTGGAAAATAGGTATAAATTGTGAATATGAATTGATAAAGAATAATTGGAATCTAGAGTGGCAAGTTTCAAGAGTAAGTATTAGACAGATATTCTATTGCCGAAGGAAGAGGTTTCTTGGATGATATAAGGTTTTAATATTTCTGCAACAAACCTTTGGATATTCACACTTCTTGAATGAAAGAAGTGTTGGTTGGGAATAAACTCTATTAGTGCTGGTCTGTTAAAGACTATACGCATGTTATTGTATGCTAGACATTTTTTACTATCATAAGTCCAATGCAACGATTCCTTTATTTCTCATTTTCATAATGTAGTAAAGGTTGAATATATGAATCCTCAATTGTCTGCAGATCTCCTTTATAGATTCATGGTTGTTGACGCTCAGTCCTGTAAAGAAACTACTACTTCGGACTATGAGGAAATCTAACCCTGACGAAAGCAAGGATGTACTGCATAGACAAATTGTTTATTCATTTGGAGACCATTACTACTTTCGGAAAGAACTTAAAATATTGAATCTTCTGACTGGGTATGAAAATGTTAACATTACCTCTCAGTTTCCTTATTGATTAAGCAGACGAAATGAATTCTAAAATGTTCTCCATTCTATATCAAATTTACAGGTACACGTTTTTGCTTGACAAATTTGGTAGAATACGATGGCAAGGTTCTGGATTGGCAACAGAAGAAGAGTTGTCATCGCTTCTATCCTGTACTTCTCTACTGCTGGATGAGGAATAAAAATAACAAATTTTTTGCTATACATGTCCAATTTCAAATATCAAAAGGCATATGGAGGGATCTCCTTGTTAAGTAGATTCAAGCTCCTTAAGTCTACATAAATGCCTTCATTTTTGTACTTCTGTACCCATTCTGGTTTTGGAGGTTCTGTAATTTTCTTAAAATGAATATGAATGGCTTTTTGGTGTTCCTGGTCATTTTGCCTTGAACTGAATTGCACAAAACATATATGTGGTATGCATTTTCTTCAGGGTCATGTTGAAATCATTCTAAAATTTTCTCTTCCATTTGCTTTAGCTGACCTACAACCTGGTTAGCTTATTTAAGGGTTTGACTATTATATGGTTGCTCCGTTTTATCATTTATCAGACCACTAGTTCAGTGAACACGTGTGTTGAGATCGTGGTGTTTGGGTCAGTTCGCGGGCATTTTGATTATTCAAGTGAGTATTTGCTACCTCCATTAGCATAGAATATAATTTAATTCTCACACCAAGGTTTAGGTAGATAAGAGGAAATCACTTGGTATTTTTTATGTTTGTTGGATTCGAATCCGAAGTTTCAAGGCTTGCAACTTGATTCATTGATTTTTAGATCATACCCTTGGCGCAAAGCGTTTTGCAAAGGATTTTTTTTTTTTTTGTTTCCTTTCCCTTTCCCCTTATTCCAAATAAATTACGTTTCATTTGTAATAAGATCACGGCTTTACCGCGAATTTGTTTAGGCCAATGCTTATGTTTTTATTATGGAGCTAAACATTGACCTTAATAACAATTCTGGGAAGTTTCTATGTTAACATGTCATTGTCCTCTGAACTGGTGTAGTGTGTGTGTGTGTATTGAGATGGAAAGCAGAAGAAAAACAAGTCAAATTGAATGGTGTGATTTTGTATATCCATAAACAAACTTTGCTGTTAAGGAAAGTCAGTAGAAGTCCACAATGACTTTCCCAGAATTTTCCAGTTCTAATCAAGTTTCATAACTATGTCACTAACTTTTTCAGGAATTTCATTAAATTTGGTAAGGATACTTCTCTTCAACTACATGGAGCTCCCATCTATCTTGTTCTTCTCGATCTCTTACCTTATTAGCTCTGTCTGTTGTTGCATAGGAACTGTAGCTTTATTCACTTCAACTGATTCAGATATTTCAGATCATCCATTGCCGCTTTCCATTGCAATAATCATAACCCATTGCATCTCTCTCTCTGTTTTCACTTCATCCACCTATGCTTTTCTTTTTCGACCAGCTTTAGAAAATCAGCAACCACATACCCCAATTCAATACGGACTTTTTCAAGTAGGAAAGACCTTAATCTCAATTGTTTGTGCACAAATCTTGATAATTTCATTGCCATCTTTTCTTCCTTTCTTCTGGATCATCCTATCTTTTCTCCTGTTTGGATATCTTTACTATCTTTTTGCTTACAAAAGGCCAATTTCACCTTCAATTCGGATGTATTTGAACCATAGCTACTGTTGGGGTTTGTTTAGTGTGGTTTTTGCTGAAGTTGCATTGCTAAGCTTTCCATGGAATGTGTTCATATATCTGACCTACTTACTCGTGCCGTTAAGCTTTTCACTTACATATATAGCGTTTAAGGATCGATTTGGCAGGTGGGGTTCGTCGCCTTTTCTTAAATATGTTTACCAGAAGAGGAAAATTATTGAATTTGCAGTAGGAATGGTATGCAGTATTCTGTTTCAGTACATTTTCAGGGCGACTTCACTGATAGAAATGGTTGGTTTCTTTTGTATAGCTGCGGCTTGGCTTGGGAGTCTTGCTATGGTTCAACCTTCAACTGATGTTGGAATTTTCAATTTCTTGCTTGTGAATGCTTGCTTAAATTGGGCTGTAAATATCTTTAAGGTCAATGGATATACTTGGCTTGTTTTTGGTGCTTGTCTTTTCCTATTCTTTCTACGTTGGAAGTTGGACTCTGTGTCGTTGAGATATAGCCATATTTTTGCTCCAATACCTACTACAGCACCCTCTAGTTCAACTATGCTAACCAATATTTCAGTATCTACAAACTCCAACTCTCCCTCTTCCACCCATCCCCACCATCCAGCTCTTCCACAGTCTACTAATGCTGACCCTACGCCCCCTTCTATTGCGTCCTCATTACAGTTTACTCTTAGCGACCTACGACTTCCTCTCGCGCCACAGACGTCACCGGCTCATCCACCAGCTAGAGTTCATTCTTTTTGAGCTTTCCAGAGTCAGTAGTGGTAGTTGTGTAGTGATGGTTGTGCGGTGATAACAAGATGTGGCAGCTGTGTAATGGCTGGCTGATAAGGATAGTTGGGCAGCGGACCGAAGCGGATCTAGAATGTAAAATTAATGGGTTCAACCCTTTTAAATTTTTTAGCATTAAACTCATGGTATGTTTAAAATTATGCGTTCAAAATCAGAGGCGGAGCCAGGATTTGAAACTTGTGGGTTCAGTATTTTAATTCGTTTAAGTTACTGAGTTCTAAATTAATAGTTTATGTATGATGCAATAAATTTGTAAGACAAATACATAGTTTGGACAAAAGTTACTGGGTTCAACCGAACCCGTATAGAGAAGGCTAGCTCCGCCCCTGTTCAAAACATAATAAATTTTTGAGGTTTCTTGCTATATAGTTATGCTCCAGGTCAAAGTACTGAATTTACATGAACCAATAGTATACCCCTACTGATGTAATATATTAGTATATATAACTTAAATTCTTAATAAATAGGTATAAAAAGTGATATTTAATATTTGTATAGTATAATTTTTCAAGAAAATTGATCAACTAGCCACCCTTTGGATATTACGTAGGTATTAGGACTTTCCCCACGAAAGGATGAAATTACGTAGGCTTTTGGACTTTGCCAAAAACGTTGACCGCTTGACCAAGTCATAAATGTGAAAGACATAGCAATTTTAGCCAAATTTCAACTTGTTCTGGGCTTGGTTCAATATGGCCTTATATCCAACTACCTATGTTGGGAGGTTGTATGGGCTACATATTGTCAATTTCAAAAGTCCAAAAACATTTGCTGTAAAAGTTAGAATTGGGACCGTTTTGTTCTTGAATTGTAAGTAGGAAGCTTCCTATACTATTAAATATCTACGTATATTCATTCATTCATTCAAAGAGACTGTCGTTGTTGAACTAACATGTAAACGTTCTAGGACTTTCACTTCTTTTCAACATTTGTCATGTTTCTGATATTAGTCAATACAAACAACACCATTTCCTTTGTCTACATCCATCCTTATAAGGCATAAGCAGATAGGACAAAAGAAAAACAAATCTTTCTTTGATATAGTTAAGACTAAAAAAAGGTAGAAGAAGAGAATGAAAACCTAAATCTTACGTAAGCAAATAAGAAAAATTAGATGTTAAAAAGAAAAAGAAAAAGTATGAATGTGTAATAATACTTGGAATAAAACTTGTAAGGTATAGGAATTAATTATTTGACCGTAATTATGTCTGTGAAGGGGAAACTTGCATTCCAACTTATTTTTATGAAATCTAGAATCTATCTTGAAATACCACTTGATACTATCACTGCCTGGAATTAGACCTATCACGGAAAGCAGCGACACTACTCCCCCGGCATGGGCATTAATAAGCCAACATTTTTCAATATTTTTAAGAAATTAAAATTTTGAAAATAGATAAAGAAATAAACATATAAAAATCATATAACTGCATTTATAGTAATAAAAATAATAACAATAAAATAATTTAATGTGCCTAGATATAGAAAAACAACATACAGTCAGATCTCTCTATAACAACGTAACATCTCTATATAACAATCATTCCCTATAAAAGCCAAAAAATTTCGGAATCGATTTTTTTGTTATGTTATAATATATGTTATCTATAACGACACTTCACTATAGCAGCCAAAAATATCGGAACAAACGAGACTATTATAGAGAGATTTGATTGTATCTGTTATAGTCGGGAAAAAGAAAATGTGATATATATAAAACATACATTGTGAACTATTGAGGCACCAAAAAGCGTGGACTAGTGGTAAATAAAATTGGTGTAAATTTTTTAAATTTCAAATTTCCAAGATCAATCTCAACGTTCCGTACGTCATTTAACATAATGCAACGAAATTTCAATCACTATTCACTATCTGTTAGGTAGTATAGTTCTTTCTCAATTATTTTATGTCGCTAGCTATGAGATTTCTTGTGCTATCTTCAATGTCACTTTCTGATTAATGCAATGCTTATGTTATCTGATCTTCAATATTTTGTTTCTTCACCTCTGAAAAAAGTACAAGACAAGAAAGGTCCTAATTAGTGAATTATGATATCACTGTATTTGGATATGTTGACCTAACCAAACTGTGTATATCATCCCATACGTAACTTATTTTTCTCCTTTTAAATTTGATTGGAAAGAGAAAAAATAAAAATTACATATTCTAGAAATCTCCTTATTTGAACAGGTAAAAATATGCATTGAAAAATGTAAATGTAAATTCGTCATACATTAGAATTCTACCTTCTTCTATCTACTTTCTCTTTTTATTTCCTTAAATATCGTTGAAAATTACAGGAATCCCCAAAGGGAGAGAGCGCGAGGCTAACTTCTATGTCTACAATGAAATCTATTAAGATTGAAGTTGAATTTACCTGTTTCCATGGATATTCTGTCATCAACTTGACTAAATTTCCTTTTACAACATGAATATGTCGTATGCATGTCCAATTAGCCAAATGTCACAAATTTGATACATTTTGAGTAAGAACATGGGAGCAATTTATTACAAGAAAAGAAAACTCCAGGAGGGAAAACGTTCATTCCCAAAATTGAGAAAATAGTTTAAATTTTGTAAGATCTCTTCGTTTGTTGAGAAGAATTCGCCAGAATCGGATTTTTTGAGAAATGTATTGAGAGATAATCGGATTTAGTTAGATAATATGCAATTAGTAAATAAGGATCGAATTTTTTGGCAAGGTACACAATGTATCATTATATATTATGTGATTTTACAAAATCTGGTTATGTTCTAGTATAGGTTACCTAAACAATACATCTGACTGTTGCTGAAAGTGTGTCTTTATACACACAGTTGAGTATGTCTAAAATTTCTTCGAATTTTGTTAAATCATATAATATATAACGATAATAACGTTGGGGTTTTAAGCATTAATAGCTTAAAATATGGTGAATGGGAAATTGAGGAAAAATGAAATATTTGAGTACTATTTGAGGTTCCCTCCTTGATTGTCCAACATGGAAAGAGGAAAAAGTTTTTGATGGGTATATAAGCAATTGCTCTTCTTCTAGCTCATAAAGATTTGAGAAGAAGGCAAGCCTCGCGCCGTCGTCGCTCGACTCGGCCTCGAATTCGGATACAGAAATGTTATTAAATATTTGGTTTGGTAACAAAATATTAATATTAAAATAATAGTAAATCCATTTGAGTTATCCAATATTCAGTTTTCTGTTTTTTGTAACAGAAAATTAACTACCCTTCAATTTTTCCTCTTTATTGTTGAGTAAATAGCCAATTATGTCATGGCATTTATTCTATGGCCGTTTTGCAAAAACAACCATTCTGAAGAGTTGCACCTCTTTAGATTTCAGCCCAACTTTGGCTATAAATACAAGTCCATTCTCTCAAATTTTACATAATAATTTCTGAGTTCTCCTCCTTTCTTCTGCATATTTTAACTTCAAATAAAACAAACAGTAAGTGTGATTTGCAACCGAACTTTGTGTTCGTTGAAACACTGGGGTTTGAAGTACCACTACACCAGTGTGTAATTTGTTCTATCCTGGGAGGAAATAATCCATAACCTTGGGTACTAGGAGGGGATTAAATTCCTTAAGAAAACACTGTGAATTCAGTGGGCTCAGATTGGTTTTGTTATTTCATTTACATTTCTGTTTTTTGTTATTTATTTTTTCCAGAATTGTTTTACAAATACATATTACTAACAAGCTTAAGGAATTTAATATTTTTTCTGTATTTGTGTTATGTTCACTATTTCTGGAGAGTAAAACCTTTGTGGTTTTGTACTCTATTGGAGATTAAAATCTACGTAATTTTAACGTGTGTGTCATTCTTTTACAGAAATGACGAATGACAACGGAAACCAAGTTGTACCGATGGCAACTACCAATGCCTCAACTAGCCGAACAACATCGGCAGCATTGGCACCGGTTGAGAAACCCGGTAAATTCTTCAGGATTGATTTCAAGCGCTGGCAGCAAAAGATGTTCTTCTACTTGACTACTCTAAGTCTCCAGAAGTTCATCAAGGAAGATGTTCCTGTGCTGTAAGATGAAACTCTAGAAACTGAACGCTTTCTCGTGATTGAGGCGTGGAAGCATTTAGATTTTTTGTGCAAGAATTATATTCTAAGAGGGCTAGAGGATGCTTTGTATAACGTCTACAGTGGCGTGGAAACGTCAAAAGAACTGTGGATAGCGCTTGAAAAGAAATACAAAACTGAAGATGTCAGATTGAAGAAGTTCATTGCTGTAAAAAATTTGGACTACAAAATGGTAGATAACAAGTTTGTTATTACCCAAGTCCAGGAATTACAAGTGATTATTCACGATCTCCTTGCTGAAGGTATAAGTAGAATTAATACTAATATTAGTAGTATTAATTTTATTATGTTTACTAACAGAATTTTTATTTAAGGTCTTGTCATCAATGAAGCATTCCAAGTAGCAGTGATGATTGAGAAGTTGCCTCCCTTGTGGAAGGACTTCAAAAATTATTTGAAACACAAACGAAAGGAGATGTCCCTTGAAGATCTCATTGTTCGGTTGAGAATCGAAGAGGACAATAAAGCTGTTGACAAGAGAGGCCGTGAAAATTCAACAATAATGGGAGAAAATATTGTTGAAGATAACAAAAAGAGGAAGAAGGCTTCTGGACCGAAATACAACCCAAGCAAGAAGCGGTTCAGTGGAAATTGCTACAACTGTGGCAAAACCGGACATAAATCTACGGAGTGTCGTGCTCCGAAGAAAGACAAGAATAAGGGTCAAGCAAACATGGTTGAAAAACATGATGATGTTGATGACTTGTGTGACATGCTTTCCGAATGCAACCTGGTGGGCAGTCCCAAAGAGTGGTGGATTGATTCTGGAGCCACTCGCCATGTTTGTGTTGTTAAAGAAGCTTTTGCTACTTATGCTCCTGTTGGACCCAATGAGACGATTTCTATGGGAAATGCTTCAAAGGACAAGATTGAAGGATGTGGGAAGATATTTCTAAAAATAACTTTCGGCAAAGTGGTGACTTTGAACAACGTCCTTCATGTTCCCGAGATTAGGAAGAATTTAGTCTCTGTTGGACTTCTTGTTAGGAATGGTTTTAAATGTGTATTTGTATCCGATAAGGTTGTAATAAGTAAGAACGAGATGTTTGTAGGAAAAGTTTACCTCACCGAGGGCCTTTTCAAGCTAAATGTAATGGTTGTTGAAAGTAATAATAAAATTTCAGTTTCGTATTACCTACTTGAGTCAAATGAATTATGGCATGTACGTTTGGGTCATGTAAATTATAAAACCTTGGGGAAAATGATTAATTTGGAACTATTGCCTAGGTTTGAATGCGACAAATCAAAATGTCAAGTATGTGTGGAATCTAAGTATGTTAAACATCCTTATAAGTCAGTTGAAAGGAATTCAATCTTTAGACTTAATTCATATATATATTTGTGATATGAAGTCAATACCATCTCGCGGTGGAAAGAAGTATTTCATAACTTTTATTGATGATAGTACCCGTNAGCAATACAAAAGTGAAGTTGAAACGCAACTTAACAAGAAAATAAAAATGATAAGAAGTGATAGGGGTGGTGAATATGAATCTCCTTTTTAAGAAACATATTTAGAATATGGAATTATTCATCAAACAACGGCCCCTTACACGCCCCAATCCAATGGGATTGCGGAAAGAAAGTATCGTACGTTAAAGGAGATGATGAACGCATTGTTGATAAGTTCTGGTTTGCCACAGAACTTGTGGGGGAAGCCATTCTTACGGCTAATCGAATATTAAATCGAGTGCCCCATAGAAAAACACAATACATTCAATATGAAAAATGGAAAGGAAGGGAGCCCAACTTGAATTATTTTAAAGTGTGGGGGTGTTTGGCAAAAGTGCAAGTTCCTAAACCCAAAAGGGTAAAAATAGGACCGAAAATTGTTGATTGTGTTTTCATAGGATATGCGACTAATAGTAAAGCATATCGATTTTCTGGTTCATTAATCAGAAAATCCCGACATTCATAATAATACGGTTATATAATCAGATAATGCTGAGTTTTTTTTAAATATATATCCGTATAAAAAGGAATGTGAGTCGATAGGTGAAGAATCTAAACGACCTTGAGAAGAAACAAAAGAAAGTACACTTAATCAGGAGGATCCAAGACGTAGTAAACGTCAAAGAACGACTACTTCATTTGGACCAGATTTTGTGACTTTCTTATTGAAAAATGAGTTTCAAACATTTAAAGAAGCTATGTCTTCTTCGGAATCATTGTTTTGGAAAGAGACAGTCAATAGTGAAATAAAATCCATATTGAACAACCATACATGGGAATTGGTTGATCTTCCTCCTGAAAATAAACCGCTGGGTTCTAAATGGATCTTTAAGAGAAAAATAAAAGATGATGGCACTATTGACAAATTTAAGGCAAGAATTGTGGTCAAAGGATATAGACAACGAGAAGGTCTTGACTATTTCGATACATACTCTTCAGTTACAAGAATTGCGTCCATAAGAACGTTGGTAGTGTTAGCTGTAGTTTATGGTCTTGAAATTCGTCAAATGGATGTTAAGACGGCCTTCTTAAATGGAGAGTTGGAGAAATAAATCTACATGGAACAACCTGAAGGGTTTGTGGTTCCAGGTAGAGAAAATAAGGTATGTAGACTTGTTAAGTCCCTTTATGGACTAAAACAAGCACCCAAACAATGGCATGCG
>ML292311.1:551-13387 GCA_005239495.1 Nicotiana undulata | reverse complement strand
ATAATAATAATAATAATAATATCTTTTTGTGCTCTCCAGGTTCATATATTTTTATAATATTATGTATTATTTAATAAATATTATTTTATTTTATTTGTAATTAGTATTGTTATGATAAGATGATAAAACATATTAGAAAAATATAATGCAATTAAAAGATACAACAAATGTGCATATGTATCTGAGAACATAGTTTATCAACAAAAAAAAAAGAACATGAACTTTCATGCTAAACAGTGGCAAAGATAAGAATGGATAGAGCGGGTAAAATAAATATGCCGCAAAGGTATAAAATGTAAAAGAAATAAAAATGGATAAATACGGGTAAATATTTTATCTTTTATGGGTATATATCATAATTTGCTCTACATAAATAGTCCTCAAGGTTCTAAATTTTTGTCTCATTTGCAATGCTTTTAACTTTTGACCTTGTCGTTAATTCAGTTCATAGGGCAAGCAGGAACTAAAAGTTAAATATTACTCCAAAAAGTATCATATTTTTGCAATTTTTATGGTGGTCTAATTAGGGAGAGATTCAAAAATAGCCAGATTTACAAGTGGTCATTCAAAAATAATCACAGTTTTAAAAGTAATCGAAATTTAGCCACGTTTCATGTAAAGATAAATCTAAATGAAAACACTGTTCAAAAATCCGAAAAATACTCCAGTATATCATACTGGAGTTCCATCAAAGTATATCGGTCCAGCATAATATGCTAGAAGTTCATACCCAGTTGCTCGAATCTCCACTATATTATGTTGGAATTTTCCGCGTGTTTGAGTTGGAAGTTCATGCACATGTGCACCGAACTCCAGTATATTATGCTGGACCAGTCTCTGTTGCAACAAAATAGCGATTATTTTTCAATGACTTGACAAACGCTGCCTATTTTTGAATGACCAATCCGAAAACTGGCTATCCCGTACTATTTTTACGTGTAACTAGCTAAGGGATTAAGAGGCCTGATCATGACCCAAATTTTGCACCTGCGCTAAAATCAACAGTTTCCGAAAATTATCGTGTTACTGTTAACTGTAAATTTAAACGAGCTACAATTAATTTGATGTAAAAAATATATATTTTACATGAAAAATTATTTAAGAAAATTTATATAAAATTTCTGCGAGGTTGTATGATATCAAAAAGACAAAATAAAAAGTTGTGATTTAAACAATGTCCAAGTGCGTTGTTCGGATAATTCATAAAGTTTGTAACAGTATTTGGATACCATTAAAGCAGCTCAAATCAAGTTTTATTTTTGAAGAAACAACATGATAAGATTATTTCTCTCATTATATATGTGGATACTATGATGGTTATAACTTACTAGGAAGAAGAAAGGAAGACTTCGCTACATGAAAGTCGTTGAGATATTGATGTATATACTAATATTGACTGGGCTGGGCTAGCTAGACCAATAGATGCTAGCCGATCAACTTATGGTCACTTCACACTCATGGTAGGTGTTGTTACTTAGAGAAGTAAAAAGGTAAAATTTTCTTGCACGCTCAACCAGAGGCAGACCCACGTTGTGAGTTGAGGGGACACGGGACCTATTAGCCTCGATAAAAATTCTAAATATATATCTTTTATGTATATTGATTAAGCGGAATGGCTTCCTGGCCACTTAAACTTGTCGGATTTTTAAAAGTCGATACATAAACTTTCTATTTTTCCATTTGAACACTCGAACTCATTTTTCTCGTAACTAATAAACACGTCTGACAAGAGACCATGCACGTGTGTATTACACATACACATACGTGTCCATCCAGTCAGCAAATGACCAATGGATATCGTACACGTCAAGGGCGCGAAAACCCTAACCTTGGTTCCCTCTTTCATTCCATAGATCGACCCCCCTCCCTTCATTTTAACATCTCTCTGACCAAACATTCCCCTGTTCATTCCAGAATTTTGATGATCGGAGAAGGTGAAGTGAATCTGGAAAGTGAGAGGATCATATGTAAGACCCATAGGCCATCATAGTAGGCACACAATAGGCCATCTTATGTAAGGCCCTTCTCTCCATCGATGAACTCTCCATAAGTTCGAAAAACCTCGTCAAGAATGGCATTGATCTGCTCATCGCTTAATTTGACCCTAGGGTTTACAACAACCGCAAAAGCTGCCATTTCCTCGCGGTTAAGACCCTCATCCACTACAAAAAAAGCTGGAATTAGCTACGAACGTCGTCGCTAAAACGCTCGTAGCTAGCAAAATTTCTTGATAATCCGTTGTTAATCTGTCGCTAAATGAGATTAGCGACGAATTTTTCTGTTTAGCTACAGAATTTGTCTATCGCTAAAACCCGATTTTTTAGTAGTGATCGCCATTTGCATCAAAATTCTGGAAGATTATTCTTTTCACCTTCGCCAATCGCTGAATTTAAGAATCTTCAAGATTCTTTTCGCCTTCTCCAATACTAAGAAAAAGACTTGTTTATGGTGGTGGATATGGTGTGAGGTTAGCGTGCTGGATGAACCTCCAAAATCGATCATAATCAGTCACCCATTTTTGTTTTCGTTTATTATCTATTAATTGTGTTCTGATCGAGATTCGGTCCAAGAAATGCAAAACTTAGCTCCAACTCCACAATGATAAAATATACAACTTTTCATCATTGTCACGGTCCGGGAAAAAGAAAAAAACATGGAGCTTTAGATTTTACAAGAAGGATCAATGGGGCTTCAAATTTTATAAAATGGAGGAAGAGGGTAGAAGGAATGAATAATAAGACACTTAAATACAACCCATTTTGTACTATTGGGCGTTTGGAGGGGGGCTTTCACACTCCTGTGCATCATGTTCCTCATGCGGCCTGCTGATTAGGACCAATTGACGCCACATGGCCATGGTCAATCATCAAATGTTCTTATTAGTTATGGAAAAAATGAGTTCGAGTGTTCAAATGAAAAAGTTGAAAGTTTATGTATCGGCTTTTAAAACCCGTTCAAGTTTAAGTGGCCGAAAACCATTCTGCCAAAATTTATTTGAGCTTTAATTATAAAATTTATAAAAAGATATATATTTAAATTGGCAAAACACTTAGCTAAAGACAAAATATATCTTATATAATATAACTAAAAAATATGCAAAGAGGAGGAATTGAAAATGTCAAGGGGGTGAAATCATTTCTAGTGAAACCCTAGGGCTCTAGCGACAGGAAAGGCGATTTCTAGGCGATTTTTATTGTGATCGCTGCCATGGTCAATCTGGCCGGCGGCCAGCCATCTTTGCCGGCTGGTCAACCCCCCTCCACCATCGCACAACCTTCCATGACATCAAACACTAATTCCCAGCCCTTAGATTACTCAAAAATATGTAAACCTACTGCATTAAACACTGCCATGCACACGTCGAGTTCAACTCCAAAAACATTCGAGCCAATCCCAATGAAACTAGTTGAATATCTTCATGGACAACCTTTAATCAGATGGACGGAAGAAGAAGTGGATTGAATGAATATCATCGAGGGACTTCAATTTGCACTGCTTGGAAGTTTACGCATGGCTGGCAAGATATACAGGAGATTCGTCGAATTCTTCGAGCTCAATGTGGTATAAAAGTGGAATGTAATATTGGTTTGTTAAGAGATCGTCATGTGTTGATTAGGCTAACTCTACTAGAGGATTACACTAATCTTACGTCAAAGGGTGCATATTATTTGAAAGCTAAGGATGGATATGAATATCAAATGCGGCCTTTGATATATGATTCTAAGTTTAAGATAGGTGAAGAAACTCCTAAGGTGATGGCATGGATCTCTTTCCCGAATTTACTACCTACATTTTTTGTTAATGAATGCTTGTTCTCATTAGCATCAGCTGTAGGCCTTCCTTTGCACTTAGACAAGGCTACTGTGAAAGAAACAAGGCCAAGTTGTGCAAGAGTTAAGGTGCAAACTGACTTATTGGAAGAGCTGCCTAAACGTGTAAGGATGGACATTGAAGATGAGGTTACTGGCAAGGTTAGAACTGAGTGGGTGAAGGTGCAATATGATTACATTCCAAAGTAATATAAGGAGCGTAAGCTTCAAGGACACAATGAAGAAATTTGCTGGAGATTACATCCAGAACTATATGTGGATTATGATAAGGAGAAACAAGATAATGCTGCCAAGGGAGATGCACATAATAATGCAAAGAATCCAATTATGATTCTGTCGAGTGGAAAAGTGGTTGGGAATATAGGAGAATAATGAAAAGAGGTTAGAGATAATCGTGTTAGAAATAATGCAAAGCAATCTAATGGAAAAGAAATTGATTCAGTTGGAGATGGAAATGGAAATGCTAAACAAGGTCAAGGTACTATGAGGAATGATGCAAAACATGCAGAGGTTCTATGCCAAACTGGAAAAGAAATTGTTCCATTTGACTCTGGTAAGGTGCAGAAAGGTCTTACTAATGCAGGGAAGGAGATTGTTCCTGTTGTTGTGGCTCCCAATACTCAACAAATACAAACTACTAATCAGTTTGCAACTTTGGAAAATGAGGAAAGTGAGGTAGACGGGGATAATCAGTTAGCATTAGTGAATGTTAACAATGTGCAAATCTCAAATATTACTCCTCAGAAAATTGGAAAAACACTAAATATTGCAACACCTAATTCTACTCCTAAGTCAAAATAAAAGGCAACTAAGGAGGTGAATTCTACAAAGGAAGATAAACAGCCAGCAGAGAAAGGGAAGGACAAGGTGAATTAAACCACATCTCAATGGGTGAATAGAGCAATTGCAGCCAATAATGTTACTACAAATCAATCTTGTCAAGAAGTACCAGCTCAGACAACTGAATCTGAAGAAATAGTTGAGCAGGAATTATTGAAGCAAAAAATAAATTGGACTGGTGGGAGGTTATGGTGCGATCAGACAGAGGAGGATTCAGATGAAGGAGATTTATCTGAAGGATATGAGGAGGAAGATAATGCAATAATGGGAACTGATGATGAGGCACAAGGTGAAGAGATCGGTGTTAATGGGAAGAACAACAAAGGTGAGGTGCATACATTGGAGATGACAACAAAACAAACTGATGCAATAGTTGAGGTTGGAGGTTCAAGTTCTAACATACAAAAGCCATACATTAGCCCCAAATTGATTCTGGTGGGGGGGGGGGGGGGGGGGGGGGGGGGGGGGGGGATAATCAGCAAAATGCAGCTAAGGTAATTGAAAAGGCAGTGACTGATAGTTTGGAGATAATGAAAAATACTGAAGGCATATCAACTACAAAGAAGGTGGAACAAATGAGTAAGGCAACTGCAGAAAAAACTATGATCACTAAGCCAATTAATAATCAGATTATTGCACCTGACCAACAGAAAGAAATGGAGGATGATGCAGTAGGAAAAGGGATAGACTTGGATGAAGAATCTACATGTAAAAATTTCAAGAATGTTGCTGGACAAGGAGATTTATCTCCTAGGTTCATGGAGAAGGGTAAGTCTGCTAGTAGAGGCAGAAAAAAGCAAGTGAAGGAGGTCCCTAGTATGCCAACTAGGGTCCAAACAAGGAGGATTGTTTCTAAATCAGTAAATTAAAGATTAATGCTTTAATATGGAATATTAGATCAGTCAATACATAAAGAGCCTTTGAAAGGCTAATAACAAAGCATAAAAAATATCATTTTGAATTTATTGGAGTAATGGAACCAATGCAACAATAAATAAAAACTGGATAAATACAGGAGCCATATAAATTTTGAACAAGCATTTGTGAACTGTTCTAATAAGATATGGGCATTTATAGATGGGAAATATGATGTAACAGTGGAGGTTAATGTAGATAACAGCTAACTATGATACTTTTTGATACAGAGGAGCAGAAAGAAAGCATGTTAACACTGGTGTATGCTAAGTGTAATCACATTGAGAGAATTGAGTTATGGGATTCTCTATACTATATAGCTCGAGATATGAATATACCATGGATGGTAGGGGTGATTTCAATGTTATTTGGGACGAGGAAGAGAAATTTGAAGGGCTGCCAGTGTCTATAAATGAAGTAGATGATTTCAGGCATTGTATGAATACTTGCAACCTTTCAGATCTTTGATTCAAAGGAAGCATATATACTTGGTAGAATGGACGTGCAGAAGAGGATTGTATCTTCAAGAGGTTGGATAGAGTATTTGCAAACTCTGAACTTCAGCAATTATGGCCAGGATTAGAAGTAACTCATTTGTCCAAAATTGGTTGAGATCATTGTCTATTGTTGACCAACTATAATCCAAATTATGTTCCAATAAAGAAGAGCTTCAGATTTCTCAAATTTTGGATTCAACATGAGTCGTCTAAAACAGTGGTGAAGGAGAATTGGCAAGCAAATTTTCATGCAAATCCATTATATCTATTCAATCACAAGCTCAAAAGATTGAAGAAAGCTTTATATATATGGAGCAGGGCAACCTTTGGAGACATCTTTCAGAAGATAGACAGCTTAGAGGAAGTGGTTAAAGTGCATGAAGCACAGTTTGAGTTACACCCTACACTACAAAATAGAGAGAGACTTCACAAGGTGCAGGCAGAACTGTTTCGATATATGGATTTGGAAGAACAATTCTGGAAATAGAAATCTGGGATGAAGTGGTTTAATGATGGAGATAGAAATACGAAATTCTTTCATGCACATGTAAATGGGAAGAGAAAGAGACTGCAACTAAGGATAATACAAAATAATGCAGGAACTAGATTGAGGATAATGAAGGTATGGCTAATGAGGCAATGAATTCCATGAAGATGTTGTTCCTTCATCTTTTGGAATTATTGACCATATATCATACATGGTGGATAGAGAGAAGAATAATGATCTATTGATGCAGCGTACTAGAGAAGAAGTTAAAAAGGCAGTGTATGGTCTTAATGGAGACAGTGCTAGAGGCCCAGATGATTTTAATGGCAGCTTCTATCATTCCTGTTGGGACATTGTTGGAGATGATGTAATGGACATGGTAAAGGCCTTTTTAATGGGCAAGAGCTGCGCAGGTTTATTACTCACACTAACCCGGTATTATTGCCAAAAAAAGAAGAAGGTTAACACCTATTATGATATGAGACCTATCAGTCTAAGTAACTTCATTAACAAGGTGTTCTCTAGAGTCATTCATGAGAGGTTAGTTGGCCTACTTCCTAACCTTATCTCTGATGAACAAGCAAACTTTGTCAAGGGTAGAAGTATTGTGGGAAATGTCTTGCTAAAACAGGAGATAATAACTTATATTAGGTTGAGAACAAAAGCAAGACCTAATGTGGTAATCAAGCTAAATATGACTAAGGCATATGATAGATTAGCATGGGTCTTTCTGACCAAAGTGTTGAGAAAGATGGGATTTGCTGAAAGGTTTATTGGTTGGGTGTTTGGGATCATATACAACAATTGGTATTCAGTTCTTATCAATGGTCAACCATATGGTTTTTTAAATCCACAAGAGGTGTTAAGCAAAGGGATCCATTATCTCCTACACTTTTTATTCTAGCAGCAGAAGCATTATCAAGGGGATTGAATGCTTTGTATTTGAACCTTTATTTTTGTGGTTTGGGACTGCCTAAGTGGAGTCGTGAGATTAATCATTTGTCATATGCAAATGACACCATTATTTTTTCTTCTTCAGATAAAACTTCATTTCTTCTAATAATGGAAGTATTGGCGGCCTATGAAGCAACTTCAGGTCAGTTGATTAATAAGTCGAAACTGCAGTCTATATGTATCATCTTACTGATGAAGCTGTGTTTAGAAAGGTAGAAAGAGTAACTGGAATTAGTAGGAAAGAGTTTCCTTTTACATATTTGGGTTTTCCATTATTCTATGCTAGAAGAAAGATGGAATACTACCAAGGTATGATGAACAAGGTGTTGGATAAGTTACAATCGTGGAAGGGGAAACTGTTATCTATTGGAGGAAGGGCAGTGCTGATCTCTCATGTTATACAAAGCATCTCTATTCATCTATTATCAGCAGTAAATGCACCAACCTCTATGATCAACAAGCTCCACAAACTCCATGATGTATCTAAGTCATTATTCTACAAGCTATGGTGGAACTTTCAAACCAAACCAACATTATGGAGCTCATTCATAAGCCAAAAATATTGTAAGAAACTGAATCCTATTGTAGCACCTTGGAGGAGGAATGGTTATCATATTTGGAGGAAAATGGCATAATGTAGAGACTACACTGAACATAAAATTCGGTGGCAACCAATGATGGGATCTTCTTTATTTTGGTTTGAGAATTGGACTGGACTGGGAGAATTATGCTTCATCACCCCACCTAACTTCTATTGTTATGAATCAGTCCAAAATGTGAATGAAGTTGTGCAAGGGAGGATATGGAATGAACAAAATCTAAGGAGGCTATTACCTGATGAGATAACTGATCATATTATTGAGAACATCAAATCACCGGGGGGAAAATTTGATACTGGATAAACCTATTTGAATGCGTGAACCAAAGGGTGATTTCAGTGTTAAATCTGCATGGGAATACATAAGGAAATGAAGGGAACCATGTAATGCATACATGATCATATGGATAAAGGGATTGCCTTTTAAGGTATCTTTCTTTATGTGAAAGGGGTGGAGGAATAAACTGCCTCTTGATGACTTTTTCAAGAGGTTGGATTATTTGATGGCCTCAAGATGCTGGTGTTGTGTTCCACCACAAGAAGAAATATTATCCCATCTATTTTTCATGTCATATGCTGCCAGGGGAGTTAGGTCTTATTTTTTTGTGATGTGCAGGAATTAAGCTTGAAGGTTTGACCTTTCATCAGGCTGTGGTGTAATGCTGGACTACCCGGGTAATCCCAAGACTACAGCCAATTCTACAGGCATTATCATCGATCATTGTTTGGGAGTTATGGAAAAGGAGAAACTGTTAAATATGGAGATGTAGTTTCAGTCAGTAGGGCCATTTACCAGATATCCACTACACTTCAATATCTAGTTAAATTTAGAAAATCAAGCTTACAAAAGGTTCCACATAAGTGGCCAGATTTGACCCATATGATGGAACAATATACTCCAAAATTGAAGTTCACCAAGGTACAATGGGAATTCCCTGAGCATGTGTGGATAAAAGTTAACACATATGAGGCTTCGAGGGGTAACCATGTATGAGTTCTTTTGGTTATGTTCTAAGAAATGAAGAAGGTGATGTTGTATATGCATGTGGCAAAGAAATATCAGAAGGAACAAATACAGAAGCTGAGGTGAGAGCTATTTTAGAAGCATTGAAACACTGTGTGGAACATGACTATATTCTTGTTGATTTGCATACTGATTCAATGCTTGTCAAGAATGTGACGCAAGGGGAATAAAGTACACCATGGTCTGTGGAAATGTATGTTAAGGAAAAAAAATAAGCTGATGGGGAGATGTCATTTGAAAATATCACATACACTAAGAGAAGGAAACCAATTGGTAGATTATATTGCCAATTATGCACTAGATTATGGACCTATAGAATGCAACAAGTTTGAAGATTTGGATGTTAAAGGGAGAAGGATTGTGAATAATAATAAATCACAATGTCTATATCTAAGAGTGAAGGTTGCAAGAAGCTAGGAAGAGAGGAGGTAGGCAGTAACAGGAGCAGAAAGAAAGCTGGGAATACAATAAGGTGATCATCATACTCAAGTCCTTATGGAGGAGAGTATGATAATCATTTTTTATACTAACATTGTGTTCTGTTTTGCAGGGAAAGTTATTGTAACTATGCCCTATTCTCCTAAAAATTCCCAGTTGGTGGTATCAGTACATAGTACTCATTTCACTAGGAGGGACTTGGAGATAGGCACAAGCATAAAGGCAAGGAGGAACATCATGCTGATCCGTCTACTACACAGAATGTTTTGCTGTTGGATTTCGATACCATTTTTGGGCAAAACTTGGGTTTTATGGGATCATATACTAACACATGATAACACAACATGGTCACAAAAAGTATATTCAGTAGGAATTCAATCAGAAAAACTAAGGAAATCACACGCAAAGCTGATCGAAAAAGGGCGGTTTAGCTGTTTTCAACTCTGGACCACACTGTCATTAATATGTGTGCGTGTGAAATTGAGTGGATTATTGATCAAAAAGACTAATCTCACTACTTGGTCAACTAAACATACAGGGAGTCAGGCAAAATACAAGATGAAACACATTGGTTACAAGGATCACATAGTAATCTTCCATGATCAAATCCTTAGGGAGGAGATCATGGAGATTAATTTTTTAGCTAACATGGTGTTCTTTTTTGCAGGGAATGTTACTGTACCTATGCCTTATCAATTGACAAACCTTCTAATGGTGGTATTAGTACTTTGTACTCATCCCGTTGAAGGGGATTCATGGATGAGCATAAGCATAGCAACAATGAAAAGAAGGTGCAATTATGATGCCCAGTTTTACTACAGGAAAGGCCATTCGAACAACTGGTTTTGGCAAAGATCTATGGGTAAAATGGCTATGTTGAGGTACATAATCTCAATATTTCATGATATTTCAATATCCCAAATGTCAAACTATGCAAAGATTTTTGTTGAAAAGTCAAGGAATGCACACGATATTGGACATAAAAACATCATGTTGGTGCAATTCTGGGCAGAAATTTTGACAAGGCCTTCTTGGAACAATTGTATGGAATCAAAAAAACAAACCGGAGGTGCATCTCAAGGCAATGTAAGAATAGGACACCTCATAAGGATTTCAAAAAAATAACCAAACTCAGAAGGAAATCATGCGAAAAGGAAGATCAAAACAGTGCAGCTGAGCAGCCATGGACAATGTTTTTTCACAAATTTACTGGCAGTGGGAAACATTATACATAATTCTATCATTACTGGGAAGATGTACTGGGTACCTCTAAGAGGATATCACTAGGAATGGAGCTATACGAGCATCAAGCAGAGTCTCAAAATTTCAACAACTGGGCATTACTAAGAGTGCAAGGAAAAAAGGGCTATGCGACGGAACAAGCCTATACATGCAATGAGCGGATTTTGAACATATTGGGATATTATATTAAGGAGCGGGAAATAAAATCTCACTTAATACCCATTAAATCCAAACTAATTACTCTTTAATACCCAGGCCCAAATTAATTACTTTTCCTACCCATTCGGCCCAAATTATTTACCCGGCCCATTTTGCAAGCTTATTTTCATCGCTTTTAACGTTTCCATCTGTTTCACATCTATTTCATGCAATTTCGGGCGAACTTTCCTCCATACTCAAACTAAACAAACTTTTCAATTTTTAAATTAAACTTCAACCGTTCTATCTCTTTGTCTAACAGTAAATTTTGGGCGCAATTTTCGCTTGTGACAGTAAGGGTTTTCAAAATCATATGATAATGAAAGTGGGCTTTCAAAATCATATGATAGTGAAAGTGGGCTTTCAAAATCATAGAATATTTCTGTTTTTCTTTGTATTTTTGTGAATCAATGACTCTGTGTTGTTGTTTTCACTATGGGGAAGAAGCATCGTGCCCGTAGATGGTGGCAACATAAAAAACACCATTCTTCAACCCAAGTAGCTGCTAAATCCGTTGCCTCTATAATGTCGGGTCCTAGTTTTTCATTATTTTCTGATTCTCCGTCTGTGTTTAGTCCTAAACCTACCAGTAGTCGTTTTCAAAAAATAACTGAAAATGTAGAATTAGTGGGTGAAAAAGGCAACAATATTGATGCTTCGTCAGGAGATGGAACTCCCTACCAGTCATTACCCAACACAAATTTCGAATCAGTCAAAGTAGGTGTTGATGTGAATGATAAGGGAAAAGGTAAAGTTGTTGAGGATTCTGAGTTAGGGGGAAGCCGACGTGAATCTGTGCCTGAAACAGAAACTAAACCAGTAGATGTTGATTGTAGCGATGATTCTCAATTAAAGAAGAAAAAAGATGGTGTCGCACCCAAGAAGGTAATTTTTAAAAATTGGTTTTAAGTGCATTATTGAATAAGATTTTTGAGTCTCAAGAAGTGAGATAATAATTATAGTCTTTGAGGGTTGGCATGAATAATAAATATATTCGAACTCCACTTTTTAGTTTATGCTGTTGTAATCGTTATTATATGTTTCTTTGCTATAGTCAAGTTACTGCTCCTATGGTTGTGGTTGTTGTTCTGGGAATACTTTGCTTTCTTATATATGTGATTACTTTTTTTATGATACGCTTCCTTGTTAAATTCTAAGTCTGATTTTATTTGATAAAGAAAAAGAATATACAGGATTTTGTTGTTGTTTTTGCTTGTATATGATGGTTTCCTTCGGAATATCCTGCTTGAATTAGTATATTATTGTTGTTGGGCGAAGCTCTAGGATCATGACCTTTACTGATTGTTGTGTAATTTGAGTGTTAGAATATTTTTAGGGTGTTGGGAGCTTCATCTTTTGATGTTCGATAGGGTCGGAGGTCATGGGTGTGAATTTTTTTGGAATCCACGCCTAGTTTCTGTTACTGTAATTGTCATTTGCCTTCTCAAAGAAGAAAGTTTGCTATCATATCTGGTAATTATGTTTTGATGTTATACTTACTTAGATTTTTAGTATCAGATTCAATTTGAACAAAGAAAAAGAAATGGTTACTTTATAGAGGAGCTTTTAAACTAGTTGCAAGGAATTAGCCAGTAGAACTATATATCATGTTGGTATATTAATATGTTTTGTTGGTATTGTATGGTAGTTGTAACATTTTTGGTTGTTTTAGATGCATTTTTAAGTGAATTCTATTTCTGAATTTATTTTATTTGAACATGTGTTATGCAGTGTTGGGATTTTCTTGTGCGTATGGACATAGATTATAAACCAAAGGTTGATTGGGATACCAACTGCTATGTTATTCGTCAGT
>ML292308.1:0-27215 GCA_005239495.1 Nicotiana undulata | reverse complement strand
TCAGACCGAGGTACTCAGTTCACCTCCCATTTTTGGAAAGTATTTCAGCGAGAGTTGGGTACTCAGATTGAGTTTAGCACAGCATTTCATCCTCAGACGGACGGACAGTCCGAGCGCACTATTTAGATTTTGGAGGATATGTTGCGGGCATGTGTTATTGATTTTGGTGGTTCATGGGATCAGTTCTTGCCTTTAGCAGAGTTTGCCTACAACAACAGTTATCAGTCGAGCATTCAGATGGCTCTGTATGAAGCGTTGTATGGTAGGCGGTGTCGGTCTCCAGTCGGATGGTTTGAGCCCGGAGAGGCTAGATTATTGGGTTCTGAGTTAGTCCAGGATGCCTTGGATAAGGTGAAGATTATTCAGGATAGACTTCGTATAGCTCAGTCCAGAAAAAAGAGTCATGCAGATCGTAGAGTTCGAGATTTGGCTTTCATGGTAGGAGACCAGGTGTTCCTTCGAGTGTCGCCTATAGAGGGCGTGATGAGATTCGGAAAGAAGGGCAAGTTGAGCCCTAGGTATATTGGTCCATTGAGATTTTGGATAAGGTAGGAGAGGTGGCCTACATACTAGCCTTGCCACCGCATTTATCAGCAGTGCATCCAGTGTTTCATGTATCCATGCTCCGGAGGTATATTGCAGATCCATCACATGTTCTTGACTTCAGCAGTGTCCAGTTGGACAAGGATCTGACTTATGAGGAGGAGCCGGTAGCTATATTAGATAGGCAGGTTCGTCAGTTGAGATCGAAGAGTTATCCTTCGGTTCGTATTCAGTGGAGAGGTCAGCCTGCCGAGGCAGCTACTTGGGAGTCCGAGTCCGATATGAGGAGTCGTTATCCCCATCTTTTCTCAGACTCGGGTACTTTTCTATGTCCGTTCGAGGACGAACGTTTGTTTAGAGGTGGAGATTGTGATGACCCAAAAGGTCATCCTAAGTGATTCTAGCTAAATCTGTGTTTCGAGTCCCCGAAAGCCTCCGTTAATCTCACCTTGATATGTGTGCGCATCCCGGGCGTGTAGCCGGGAAGTCTGTATGTTGAAATTTGATGAAAATAGAATTTTATGATAATTAAATGAATAAAGTGGACTTTGGTCAACATTTTCGGTAAACGGACCCGCACCCGTGATTTGACGGTCCCAGAGGTCCGTAGGAAAATATGGGACTTGGGCGTATGCCCGGAATCGAATTCCGAGGTCCCAGACCCGAGAAATGAATTTTTAAAGAAAATTATTTTCTGAAAATAATAAAGGATTTTGAAAATGAATTATTATGTGAAAACCTGTTACCAGGCCCGTATTATGGTTTCGGAGCCCGGAACAGGTTTATTATATGTTATGTGACTTATCTGTGAAATTTGGTGTAAAACGGACTTGAAATGACGTGTTTCAGATCAAAATTTGAAAAAATTAAGTTGTATGAAGTTTTAAGAAATTTCTATGAGTTTTGAGGTTTAATTCCTTGTTTTTATGATATTTTGATGATTTAAAAGGTTGAATAAGTCTGTAGGATATTTTGGGAGTTGCGTGTGTTTTTTGTTTTGAGCCCCGAGGGCTCGGGTGTGATTCAGGTAGGTGTTCGGGGTGTTAAACCATGGGAAAACATTGTTGGTGCACATTCTGCTGATGTGCCTGCACCTGCGAACCTAGAGCCGCAGGTGCGAGACCGCAGGCGCGACACCAAGTCCGCAGGTGCGGTCCCCCTCGGAGGCGCGAACCAAACGCCGCAGGTGCGGTTTCGCAGGGGCGTCAAGTTTTCCGCAAGTGCGGCCCCTTCTGGGCCTGACCCAAGTCCGCAGGTGCGACCATTTTTCCGCACCTGCGATACCGCAGGTGCGAACCTTCCTTCTGCAGGTGTGAGATTCGTCCAGTGATTTTTTATTAAGTCCAAAAAAGACCCATTACGGGATTTTTCATATTTTTCACCCTCTTCTTCTTCTCCACAACCCCTTAGCCATGTTTGAAGAGTTCCATCACTACAATCTCAGAGGTAATCGATTCTAACACCAATTTCTTCCACTTTTCTTCCATAATCACTCGGAATCTAGGCCTAAAATCATGAAATCAAGGTAGAAATTAGGGGTTATGGGTAGAATTAGGTTTTTGGGAATTTTGGGTAATTCAACCCCAATTTGGGATCGGATTTCAAAATAAATTATATATTTGAACTCGTGGGGTTATTGGTGATCGGGTTTTGGTCCGAACCTCGAGTTTGGACCAAGCGGCCCCGAGGTCGAATTTTGGTATTTTTGGAAGAATGCTAGAAATTGAATATCTAGGCTATGGGATTGTGTTATTGAGTCTTTATTGATATTATTGAATTAATCATGCCTAGATATCGTTGTTTCGGAGTCGGATTATAAAGAAAAGACGGTCTTAGAGGGTTGATTGCTATACTTTGGACCGAGGTAAGTGTCTTGCCTAACTTTGGTGAGGGATTAGGTATTGTATGTTATGTGTTATGTGTTTATCATGTTCAATGTATAGGTGAGGTGACGAGTACCTATACATTGTGAGTCAAGCATGCCCGTGAGTCTATTTTTGATAAAATTCAGTTATTTCTTCAATGTTCATCATACTATGTAATTGCCTCTACTAAAGAAGTTGATTGCGGTTGATGTACTGGTTGTAGAGATTATGAAAGGTTGGTTCAATTGAGGATCCAAGTATACAATATATATTGAGTTCTTTGGTTATAGCTGAGACCCTTGTGGGGCATTTATTGAGATATTGACTGATATTTTTTCCTTGCCGGGTGATTTCAACTGTATTTTTTCCACTATGCTGCATTCCTTACCATACACATTGTCATGCATAGTGAGGAAGAGAGTAAAGCACTAAGGGTGATGTCGTGCATGTTTACATTTATTGAAAGCACGAAGGTTAATGTCGTGCCATGTTTTACATTGATTACATCATGTCATGCATAGTGAGGAAGAGAGTAAAGCACGAAGGGTGATGTCGTGCCATTGTTATCATTCAGCCATTTCATTCATACCTTATCAATTTTCGGTAAATTTTTTCTTTTCTTACTTGATGTTAATTAAATGCTCTATCTTATTGCCTTTCCCTTTATCTTCTCTCGTTCCACGTATATGACTGTTATTCTTCCTTGCTTTGTTATATGTATTTTGTGTTGTAGAATAGGACAGGTGAACGTTATTTGCCAAGTCTAGCCTCGTCACTACTTCGGCCGAGGTTAGGCTCGGCACTTACTCAGTACATGGGGTCGGTTGTACTGATACTACACTGCACTTCTCTATGTTGTGCAAGTTCCGCTTCCGGACCCCGTGGACCGCTCTGAGGGAGACACCTTCAGTCCACATCGAGCTTCAAGGTATACCATTGGCGTTCGTGGGCCCTGGAGTCTCTCCTGCTATTAGTATCCTATTGTCTTATTTCTCCTCCCGTTCTAAAGACAATATTGTATTTCCTTTCAGACTTGTATTTAGTATTCTTATAGACAGTCCATGAGGTTGTGACACCCCGGTTTTGGGATTTTGCGATGTTGTTATCTTTATCATTTAATTATGCGTTTTTGGAGTTATTACATTTCTGCTGTAGAACTTTTGAAGTGGTTTTGGTTATTTCAGTAAAGGTTTGAAAGATAATTTCTTTATTACTGTTAAGTTGTCTTAAAAATTTCAAGGTGTTGTGTACGTTGGCTTGTCTAGCGGGTTAAACGTTAGACGCAGTCACGGCCTGAAAGGTGGGATTTCGGGTCGTGACACAAACACGTAATCCCCCTCTCACTCATATGACTCAATCTTCTGCGCCACAATTCTGATAAAGTGTCACTTTCCACCAGATTTATGGAGTCATTATGAATAGAGCCCTGTGTCACATATAAATTACCAAAATTGACTCCTCGAGCCACTACTAACGAGCCTTTGGTGAGCTTCCATTGGCCATTAAAGAGAGCATTATGTAACCTTTAACATCAAATCTTCCTGCGGAGATCAAATTGAAAGGAAAGTCTGGGGCATGCTTGACATATTGAAGAACTAACGTTGAAACATTATTAGTTTTCAAACAAATTGTACCAACACCAAACACCTTAACTTCACTAGCATTGCTCATCTTTAACACTCCAGAATCAACAGGAGTATAAGATGAGAAAAAATCTTTTCTTGGTGTGACATGTGAGGTAGCTCCAGAATCTACTATCCAGCTCGTCTCATGGGATACCAAATTGATGACATCTTCATCATAAGCAAAAAAAGGTCATCTCAAACCATAGTTGCAATATTGTTCTCGTTATTTTCAACTTTCTTTCCTTCTCTAATGTCTTGTAACCACTTGTGGAAAAACCTTTTGATATGTCATTTCTTGCGACAATGGTTGCATGTAATATTATGGTATTTGGACCTTGGCTTACTTCTACTTTTACCTCTATTCCTCTAGCCTCTTGTTCTATCTCTCCCCGGTCTTCTATAACCAAGATATCTGTTTGTGAGGACGAAGCCTGAGATTTTCTTCTTACTTCCTCGTTCAACACATCACTCTTGGCATATTCCATGGTCACCTTACCTCCAGGAGCAAAAATTATCAAAGAAACACGAAGAGTTTTCCAAGAGTCTGGCAGAATATTAAGAAGCCAAAGTCCTTGTATCTCATCATCAAAAATTAACTTTCATTCTAAACACCTGATCAAGGACGCCCTGAAAATCATTTAATTTTGAGTAGTTACGTTTTAATGAGTTTATTTTATTAAGTCAGTATAAAATACTTATCTCTACTTGGTCCGTTCGATACATACAAAATGTACTAGCACAAGAAGTTTGAATTAAATCATTTCCATAATCAAGATAAACTATATTTAATCTTGTGCTACAATCATCCATGATAGTTTGTCAAATTCCATCATTAAATTGTGAACTCAAATTATATACTTATAAGAATCGATGATTTAATCTACCGTGTATACACTAAATCATCTACTATATAAATAAATGACACAGACGAATATATGATCTATTTAAAAACTTTATTAAAATTAAATAAATAATTATTCCATAATAAATATTATATCCAAACTAAACTCATGATTAATAATATATATCCTAACAATCTTCAGACTTTTAACCAAAATAATTATTAGAATATACTATATCCATTAGACTTTAACCAAGATAATTATTAGAATATACTATATCTAAACTCAAGATAATTATTAGAATATACTATATCTAAACTCATGGTTAACAATATATGCCCGATATAGCTAACCTTGTGTCGAAATGAAATAGAAAAACTAAATTATGAGCTAGCACATTTCATCATCTAGGAATATATATTAATATCTTCAAAGGAGCTCATCGCGTTCCAGATACCATCACTTTGTACCCGATGAGACGCTCCCTAAATCGCGTTGACAATAAAATGTTGGGAATTTTGTTTGAGTGGCAAATAGAGAATCAATGAGCAGATACTCTTTTCAACTTCAATTTCAAATTCTTTAGTTCAAATCTACGAGCAAATATTCCCAAAATGCCTATTATTGTACACCATTTGGAAAGACCAAAAGACAAACATTATTCCATAAAGATGCCTATTAATTTATTTATTTTGGAGATGTGTGTACAGAACAGGCGTACTGTGCCCAAAAGATTAACGTGGCAAAATCTTTCCGATAGCGAATTCTTTAATAAAAGAGACAGATAAAGAAAACCCCACTAAGAAATTGCAGATACAAAACAGGAAAACATGTCCTTGACACTACGAACACATTATTGCAAAAACTCAGTAAGATACCATAGCCGAATGACTCTTATCATATCAGTGAGAGACACTACTCCCTCTAGCAACCCTTGTTCATCCACCACCCAAACACGATGCACATGATTCGAAACCGCTTTCTCTACCGCTTCACTTAGGGACGATTCTGGTTGGCAACTCACCACTTCCCTCGACGAAGATCTCAGCCCTGTAGATTCATAGAATTGTGCTTCCGATAACATCTTCAAGAAATCAACAACCCCTTCATTTAATAACGGCTGCAGTTGCGATACAGGACATCCTCTCAAGTCTGTCGCCGAAAATGTTCCTATGATCTTCCTCTGTTTCCCCTGTAAATATCATATGAAACTTCGATAGTGTAATAACTACATAACGAGGATAACCTACTACTACCACTTTCCAAGAAAAAATCTCAAATTGTGTCGAACATTCCAGTTCTGGAATAGTTATAGAATATCCATGAATAGGATCAACTCGTATTCCATGGTATTTACATGAGGTTGAACCCCGAGAGGGGTTGATCAATGCTTGATGTGTCATCTTCCATTTCCTCTTCGTATCGACCAATTCCAATTCTTTCTTCTTTTCTTGATGTTAAATTCACATACGGTGTAATTTGACTGTTATTGTATGTACAAAATAAATAGACAACGAGTGAGACGAAGACTTAACTTACATTTACAAGCTGAGTATGATCTTCTACAATGTCATCAGACGACTCCACGATTGGTACAGCATTGAGCGAACCTGTTCTCATACATTTGATGACGTCGATAACTTTTGCCTTATTAGTAACTCCGAATACAGAATCTGTGACTGCTTGCAATTGTTTGTCTGAGACCTTATGGGACATGATAGCTTTCAGCTCTTGGAAGTCATTCAAAAACCTTAGCAGATCCATTTGTGTTAGCATTCGATAACATGATGCAGACTCTGTGAGCTCAACACCAGCTACATTTTCTGATTGTCCATCGATTGGTACCATCGCGCGGTGTATACCTTTGCTAAACACTTCCATACAATCCACAATGCTTCAGATATAATCCAACAAATGCAACCAATTAGTACATGAATTGGTTTACTTCTTCTAGTAGTATACATAGATTATACATTGTTCATACATAATTATACACATATACTACCTAAATTATAGGTATACAGTAGTTGGGTGAACTTCTATTTGGGTTAATTCTTCATTAGGGGTAATATGAGAAACTTCAAGTGAATTTATTTCTAAAATAAAAATATAACCTTCTTTTGGATAGACTAAAAAGCAGTCTGCCACATAAATTGAGCTAGATGGAGTAACTCTTAGCTGGTTGACCTCAATATTTTACTACTCCCGCCGGGTCAAATAAGTAATTTTTTGTCTTTTTCTTGTTCTCCAAGATAAGCGATTTTTTCAGATTTCAAGAACAAAATTAATTATTTTTTTCCTATCTGGCCTTGGAATAAATAGATAGTGTTGAAGTATGTGTTAGGAGTGCTTATGTGAAATAGTAAAGGTTAATATGGTCAATTTTATTGCTAACTAATTTTAAAAGATGAATTTCTTAATCTGCGCGAAAACATCTAAGAAAGTCACTTATTTTGGACGAGAGGGAGTACTGAACAAAATTTTGGTCTTGTCCCCCAATGTCGCAATCAGTAGTTATATCATAAAATTTATTTAAATGGAAATAATTAGGAACAACTTAGCCCCTTTTAATTTTTATTGTAGCTCTAAGCACCTAAGACTAGACCCTTTTTAACTTTTCATTGTTGGTTTAAACCAACGAGGCAGTACAACAACAAACCAGTGTCACTCGTGAGGTCTGGGAGTGGGTATGCATAGCTTATCCCTAGCCTGTGCAGGTGTAGGTAGAGAGGTCCGAGGTTGTTTTCGATAGACCCTAGCCGTGAAAATAAAGTAACAACCAACAGTAACAATATAATAAGAAAAATTTAAAAAATAATTACCAACAACATACCTAGTATTGGGACTGAGGGTCCACAAACTAAGACTTTCAAGGCAATGTCCTATAATAGAGGAAACAGGGACCATCATCTTTTTAGCAAGATGAGTATCATCAGCACTACCATTTTCAGCAATATGAGCCAAAATATCAAGCATGGTAACCATCCCTATGTAATGTTTCCTTACAACACCAGTTTGTTTATCAGATTCCAAAATCATAGAACCACCAGCTCCAATCCAATGCCCAGGCGGCGCCGCCACCGGAACAGCCACCACTTTGTTAGCCATCAGAGTATTTATTGTATCTGCTAACGTGGCTGTATATGGAACCTCTACTAGCCTTCTTTTGTCTACCATTAAATCCTTCACATGCTTGTCTTTCAGCATTTGGTGCTGCTTAGATTTTTTGGGGCTTCCTTGTACCTCCATAGTTGCCTGCATAGTTTGTAAATACTCTGTTTCTTGATTTTGAGACTTCGGTTTTTTTTCGGGTTGCTTCAGACTTAAGAGTTAAAAACAAGAGAGAAGTAACTGTGGTAGACTCGAGAAGTGGCCTAATATAGGTCAATCCAGAAGACAGGAATGATATGGCTTAATACGTGTCAGCATTAGGGAATGGTAGAATGACATGTGCTGTTTTTGTTTGCTACGTGGTACTTGCGTCTTGTGCAATATACTACTATTAGAGATTCTCTCTTCCTATCCGTTTTAAAAAGGGAATTATTAGTATAATTTATAACAAGAGCAACGTTTGGACATACAAAATTTTTTCCTTTTATCAAAATAATATTTGGCTATACCATTCTTACTAAATTTTCAACTTCACTTAAAATTCATTTTTCAAATTTGAAAAGTTGGTTCAATTGAAAACGGGAATCTGCTATTTTTTAATTTTATAAATTTTACTCTATACTTTTAAAATTTATAAAATGACCCCAATAACTTGTTCATGTTATTTTTTGTTTAAATTCATTCTCTGTGTATTAGTAGAATTAAAAAATATGATATTGATTTTACATCTTCTGGTGTTGCAGTAAAGCAGAATATAAGTTAAACAATAGCATTTTGATTGTTTATTTCAAGTAGGATAATGAAATTGGGATGGTTTTGATATTTTTTACAAGTTGTAGGATATAAATCATGTTTCATGATTTTGAAAAAAAACGACATTCAAATATGTTACAAATATTATAACCAAACACAACTTCATTTTCAATTGAAATTTTTGTGAAATTTCAAATTCCAAAAAAGAAAATTGGAATGCACGTCCAAACGCCTACTAAGTACTTCATCCGGTTCATAATAAGTGACCAATTTCCTTTTTCATTTTCGTTCAAAATAAGTGTCCAATTACGTAATCAAAAAAGAATTCAATTTGTTTTTACAAAATAACCCCTATGTACATATTCCTAAAATGTTTTCTTACTCCTCACATTAAATGTTTAATTAGGGATAGTTTAGTCATAATATGTATTTTTATATAGAATTTAGTATTTTCTTAATGAATGTGCTAAAAGTAAATTGGTCACTTATTGTGAACCGGAGTAAGTAATAGAGACGTTTAAGCGTTTTATCATTAATATAATGGATAATCTTTCATTTTAGCGGAATAATTAGCTTTTAACTTATGTGCACTGTAAGTTTTTGTTACACCAATTGGTTATAGCAGGTTATCTTTGTTTAATTATCCAGCAATTGGAGAAACTATGAAATATATGAGATGATTTAAAATATACTGATATACTTTCCACTTTGTTGGAGTCAGTATTTCTCAAAATTATATAAAATTCGAGTGGACAATGAGTCACTTTAGCACAGTACTTTCAAACCTCGAGTGGGCTGGGCTACTAACAGCCTTGCTAAAAAATTTTTGCAATTTGTCTCCCCTGAGAGGTATTTTCTGATTGTGTGTCATTTTTGCTCTATCCAGCTTCTACTATTGAACCTGAACCATTTGGTTCCACCACCTATAATATTATTTGGAACTGCAAAAATAATCACTGCTATTTGCATTAGGATAGGTTGCTTACATCATACATATCTTACGTGAATTTGGAATACTTCGTATATCAAGATACCCTTTTTTATCTATAATATCACTTTGCCTCGAAGGCAGAAAAACAGAAAAAGGAAGGATGGACCTATGATCCATATATAACATAGCACTGAGAAATGTAAGCAGATCGTATTAACTGATGCTATCATATAGCACTATCTTTTTAAGAGCAAGCTAGCTATTGAGGAGTGTATAGGTAAAAGATGCTACGGTAAGTAACTGCATAACAGAGCGACACGTGGAGACAAGGGCATCGGATAGCTAAAGTCGAAACAACGGTTCTATTTGTTACCGAAAAAGATGATGTTTATAAAGATGTAATAACGTAGTAGCATTAAATGGTGACTATTCTACAGCATTTAGTACACTGTCCGTTGTAAAGAATTTATCATTCATGTTTGTCGTTACACATTCTTCGGTCCCTCATAATTGACACTAAAGAAGGGCATAATCCTAGGACTTTGTTCCCTAGGTGCAGCTAGCTATAAATAGTGAGTTCTGTTATCATTGTAGAGGACACGAATTTTCTGGCAAACTTACGCTATAATCTATTCAAAGCTTTATACAATTTCACCTTCTTGCTATTTGACTTCATTGTTGTTGTTCCCGGAAGCCTTGCTCCCGGAACTGTTGTTTCTGCTATTTCATCTTCATCTCAAGGCTAAGTATTGCGTATTTATTCAATTCTTTTACTATGTTAGGATCGAGTTAGTTCACTTATCTAGAAATAACGTATAAATTCAACTGTACCGTTTTACAGGCAAACAGTTTGGCGCTCACCACGGGGCCTAGACAGTCGTGTAATTAAGTTGATACATACCTCTTTTACTAACGTGTTTTGATTATTTGTTCTTAACAAAAAATCACAAAAAAATGGCAGATAATGGTTTTAACAACACACGCAATCTTGAGACCCATGGAGACCAGCCTGACCACGAGGATTCAATCAGTGATACCCGCAATGAGGGAAACAATGCCACGCCGATCCACGGCAGGCGGTGCCCACGAGATGTTCGGGAGGCGAATCCCAATGATGCTAAATAGTGCATGTTGTTGAAACGGTGAGGGTCCTGCAGGAACAACAAGAGGTCATTCTAGGCCATCTCACACGGCATGATAAACTTATCACGGAATTAAAACATACGTTGTCAGGTGATTTCAATAATGCGAATGAACAAGGTCCAGTTCCTTCCGATGCTCTCGCAAATCAAACAACACAGAGGATCGACAACAACACCCCGAGGGGTGAGGTTGGCTTGATGGGGACGGGGGGTGGGTTCAGTCACAACAACGAGAGTGATCTCTTGAAAAGCGAACTCTATCGGTTTATGAGGGAAGTGAACGCCCGCATGGAGCAAATCCCGGTGCACCACCGATGCTGAAAGGGCCGTAATCAAAGAAGTATACTCAGTTTCCGTACAAACCAAGCGCGATACAAGAATTAATCCCAAAGCGGTTTAAAATGCTCGACATACCAAAATATAATGGGACGTAGAACCCTCAAGAGCATATTACCACCTATACAATGGCAATGAAGGGGAATGATTCAGCTCCCCATGAGATTGAATCTGTTTTGCTCAAGAAATTCGGAGAGACCCTCACGAAGAGAGCCTTGATGTGGTATTCGATGTTGCTCGAGCATTCCATAGATTACTTTGAAATGCTCGCTGATTCTTTTATTAAGGCCCATGCCGGGGCTAGAAAGGTGTAGGCCCAAAAGGCCAACATATTCAGAATTGCACAAGGAGAGCCTGAGTTGCTACGGGAATTCGTCACCCGGTTCCAAAAGGAAATAATGTTGCTCCCGGTTGTTCTAGGTCAATGGGTGGCTGAAGCATTGACCAAGAGTCTAAATCCGAGAAGTTTTGATGCTTCCCGAAAATTGAAGGAAAGCTTGCTTGAGTTCGAAGCGACGACTTGGGCGGACGTTCACAACCGATACAAGTCAAAGATAAGGATTGAAGATGATTAGATTGGCTTTCCGGTGCCGAAAAAAGGTCGGAGAAGAATAAAGAAAAATCAAAAAGATGATTTCGACACAGATAGACGGGTTTGGTACCGACAGAAGAGCTTATCGTTATCGGAACAACTGACCATTGCAGGACAGAGAAACGTCAGCTTCTCATGATCCTTCCTATCCCATGCTATCAGAATACACCTTCAACGTCAATGTAGTAAAGTTAGTATCGGCTCTGAGGAACATTTAAAAAGCACGGTTCCCAAAGCCGATGAGGTCCGATCCCAGCCAGAGGGACCCTAATTTATGGTGTGAATACCACGGGATGAATGTCCACCGGACTGGGGGCTGCCGACATCTGCGTGAAGAGGTGTCGATATTACTGAATAATGTCCTTCTCAAGGAATTCTGAAGTGACCGGTCCAAGAACAATTACGGTCGCAACCGTGATAATGCGGAGCCCTCGAAAACAGGAGAGGACCCCCCGCGCCAAACTATCAACATAATTTTCGGGGGAAACGAGATTAACAGAGTTACCTTCTCAGCAGCAATAAGCATGAAGGTATCAGTAACCCACAACAAGAGACTCCGGGAAGTCGCAGAAGATGACATCACTTTCATGGAGGAGGGTGCATATGGATTGTTGCTACCGCACAACGACGCATTGATAATTTCTCTAAATGTATTAGTTAAAATTAAATGTGTTATTGTGGATCCAGGGAGTTAGGCCAATATTATACAATGGAGGGTATTGGAACAAGACAAAATTTACCGGAAGCATCATTCTCGACTACAAAACTCCTCGCCGAATTAAACCTCGCAAGCGTGACAACCCGAGGAGAAACCTTGTTGCCCACAAATACCGAAGGGGTGATGAAGACGACTCTTTTCGAGGTTGTGGATGGTGATATAGGTTACAACATTATTCTGGGAAGACCGTGGTTGCACAAGATGAAAGTTGTGCCTTCAATGTATCATTAGTTGCTAAAATTCTTGACTCCCGAGGGGATTAATCAAATGAAAGGCGATCAACCGGTGCTAAGGGAGATGAATGCAATTTCGGTCTCCAATATCAAAGGGAAGGAGAATGCGTAGCAATTACATGAATCGGGTCTTAATCCCGATTCAAGTGAAGTCAACCAAGGGGAGGAGGCGTCAGAATCTTATCAGATGCTAAGGTATTTGCAGGTACCAGAAGAGACGGACGCAACGAAGTCCACAATGGAAGAGCTTGATCAAGATGCGTTATTTGAAAAGTTTTGCGAGAGAAAATTTCACTTGGAGACAGGCAGGGGCGGACCCATATGGTGTCAAGCGGGTCAGTTGAACCCGCTTCGCTGAGAAATTACATTGTATATATTAGTAAATTACATTTGAAACAGTGAAAATACGTGTAGAAATATAAATTTGAACCCGCTTTAACCGAGTGCACTATCGGTTCAGATGGTAAAGGGGGTTCAAAATGTATGGAAGGTGTTGTGTTCTAATCCTACCTACGGAGCCTCTTACAATTTGTTTTGTTTTGTAATATCTAGTGGGCCGGAGTTATGTGTATACAAAACAGATTGTCCCTTCCGAATTTCATATTCTTACCTTTGTCTTTTTTCTATTTCACTTTATTTTTTCTCTTGAAATCAATAAACATTATTTTATAGTTTTACATACTTCAAAAGTTAACCTATCTACAAAGTGAATTTTGGTTGTTTCTTTCTTAAATTTGGAAAAAACATAAAAGCATATCTGTTTAAATTATTTAAGAACAAAAAATGTGTTCAAACCCTACTTGTATCACCCGACACTACTTATATGAATAGCCACTGTTATATTTTATTGAACTCTCTAGTATAAAATCCTAGGTCTGCCACTAGGGACGGGACTACGCCCCGAGCTCAGGTCTGGATTTATTGAATTTGTTAAATTTAATGCCGATTGTTTTGCGTGGTCGCATGCGGATATGACTGGTATCCCGACGAAAGTGGTTGTACATAAGTTGAGCTTGGATCTCAGCATCCCCCGGTAAGACAAAAGAAACGCCCTATTGAAGAGGCCAGAAATAAAATTCGTCAAAGAAGAGGTAACTCGCCTACTTGATATAGGTTCGATCCGAGAGGTAAAGTATCCAGATTGGCTAGTAGTTCCTAAGAAAAACAATAAATTTCGCATGTGCGTACTATAAGGACTTGAATAAGGCGTGCCCAAAAGAATTGTTCCCACTACCATACATCAATCAAATGATTGATGAAATGGCACGACACGAGTTAATGAGTTTCCTTGATGCCTATTCCAGGTACAACAAAATTAAAATGAATCTGGAGCATCTGGAAAAGACTTCGTTCATAACGAATTTCAGCACATATTGCTATAATGTGATGCCCTTCGGGCTGAAGAACGCATGAGCCACTTATCAACAGCTCGTAAACAAGATGTTTGAAAAACAGATAAGGAAATCCATGGAAGTTTATATAGACGATATACTTGTAAAGTCTTTGAACGCAGGTGATCATCTTAAGCATTTGCAAGAAACTTTTGACATCCTAAGAAAGCATAACATGAAACTAAATCCCGAGAAGTGCGCGTTCGGGGTCAGCTCCTGCAAGTTCCTGGGATTTTTGGTATCACAGAAAGGGATTGAGGTAAACCACGATAAGATCAAAGCCATCGAATACATCCAGGGCTAGATATCAAGTGTGAAAGAAGTTCAAAACTCACAGGGATATTGGACGCTTAGAGCAGGTTCATTTCCCGGTCATCAGAGAAATACTACCATTTTTTCGCGCTGCTCAAAAAGAAAAACAACTTCAAATGGACCCCGGAATGCCAGCATGCTTTGAGGGATTTGAAAAGAAGCCCTCCGTTATTATCAAAGTCGGAGGAAGGTGAAATATTGTCAATCTACCTAGAAGTCTCGGAGGTAGCGGTTAGCGTCGTTTTAGTCCGTGAGGGTGAAGGTACGCAATCTTCCATTTATTACGTTAATGGGAGCAGAAACTCGCTACCTACATTTGGAGAAGCTGGCCTTAGCTCTCGTAGTAGTTGAGGCCTTACTTCTAATGTCACCCGATAGTTGTGGTGACCACCTTTCCCCTGCGAAATATCCTTTACAAGCCCGAATTCTCGGGAAGATTGGCCAAATAGACCATCAAAATAAGTGAGTTCGACATAGAGTATAAGCCTACGACTACGATTAAGTCGCAAGTTTTGGCCGACTTTGTGACCAATTTCAGCCCAAAATTGCTACCTCTGGCAACCAAAGAAGCAGTGATGGTGTCATAATCAACATCGGGAATTTGGACCTTATTTACGGACATAGCTTCCAACGTAAAGGGTCCGACCTTGGAATAGTGCTAACCACGCCTTTACGAGAAACCCTAAGGCAGGCCATAAGAACGGTTCCTTTGACTAACAACGAAGCAGAGTATGAAGCTTTGATTACAGTACTCGAATTGGCCTGGGGACTAGATTCTGGGGTCATGGAAGAAAAATACGACTCCCAGCTGGCGGAAAATCAGGTCTACGAAATATCTGAAACCAAATAAGAGTGCATGCAACAATACGTAGTGAAAGTTCAGGCTCTGCTAGATTAATTCCGGTAGTGGTCGATTACGCATATCCTGAGGGAATAAAATGTAGAAGCGAATGCATTAGCTAACCTCGGTTCATAAACAGAAATGAAGGGATCGAATTTCGGGACGGTAGTGTAGCTCATGCACTCGGTTCTGGACGCAGATAGCTACTGTGAGGTAAATGCGTCTAATTTGGTATGGGACTAGAGGAATGAGATCATTGATTATCTCAAACACGGGAAGTTTCCCGAATACTCCAAGGCATCCCGGTCACTACGCGCCAAAGCAGCACGATATAGCTTTAAAGGAGGCCAATTGTACAGGAAACCTTTCCAAGGCCCGCTGGCCCGATGCTTGGGAGTCTCCGAAGCTAATATGTTATGCGAGAAAACCACGAAGAGATATGTGGAAATCATTTGGGCATAGAATCCTAAGTACTAAAGTTGGTAAGGGCAGGATACTATTGGCCCTGAATAGAACAAGAATCCAAACCTTTCGTGAAAAAATGTGATAAGTGTCAACGCTACACACCACTGGTACATCAACCAGCAGAACCATTACACTCAGTCCTATCTCCATGGCCATTCACAAAGTAGGGAATGGATATCGTTGGACCACTGCCGCCGACCCTTGGTAAGGTAAGGTTTCTTTTAATTTTAACTGACTATTTTTCTAAGTGGGTTGAAGCATGTCCTTATCAGAAGATCGACGAACGTGAGGTAGTGGATTTCTTGTGGGAGAACATAATTTGCAGATTTGGAATACCAAAAGAGATAGCTTGCAATAACGGGCCACAATTTATATGCTCAAAGATCACAAAGTTCCTTGAAGACTTGAAAATAAAAATAATCACATCTTCGCCCCTATCATCCGAGCGCAAATGGTCAAGCGGAATCAATAAACAAAGTGATTATACATAATCTCAAGAAGAGGTTGGAAGCGGCTAAAGGTAAATGGCTCGAGGAACTTCCTAGAGTGTAATGGGCATACCGAACAACGGCCAAATCAAGCACAGGGGAAACTCATTTCTCCCTTGTGCACGGAGTAGAAGCCTTAATCCTGGTGGAAGTAGGAGAGCCTACCTTGAGATATTTCCAAGCAAGTGAAGAGACAAACAACGAAGCGATGTTAGTCAACTTGGAGCTACTCGATGAGCCCATGGACTTAGTGCATATAAGAATGGTAGCCCAAAAGCAGAGAATAGAAAGATATTATAATCGAAGAGCCAACCTCCGTTAATTCAAAGTGGGAGACATGGTTCTAAGGAAAGTAACTCAAAACATACGGGGACTCAACGCATGGAAGTTAGGTCCAACCTGGGAAGGCCCCTACTGAAGATTATCTAGAAATTCATTAGTGAAGTCTTCAAAGGTGCAAAACTTACAGTGTTCCAATTCGCATTTTTCGCATTGGAATACTGGGGGGAAATGCTGTGAGGATACGGCAACAATGACTGCCACGTCGACCGGAGTATGAAAACCAGAAACATAGTTGTATCATCGAGACCGTGGATTGGGTAGCCAGCCCAATAGAAACAAGTAGTAGAAGTTAGCTGCTGACTCTAGCTCACGGGCTTTAGCGATTTCAGCATCAAAGTCAATGATACCCGTTTTAGCCTCTTCCAAGGTTTTTCTCCTTATGTTGTACATAAAATATGTTTTTTCAAAAACGAGGGAAGCCGCTCGGCGCTTGAGTTCTTATTTAAGTTGGTTAACCTCAACAGAAAGGTTTTCTCGGGCGGATCGAATGGACTTGAGGCTAACATCAAGTTCGCGGACAGTAGAGTTGAAAATTCTATTATGCTCAATGGTCTTCTTGTATTTCTCCTACAATTGGGCACATCTCACCCCCGGCAGCAGCAAGCTCTTCTGCTTTGGAGTTCAAGGCCGCCTCCAAGTTGGTCATTCTCTCATCGGAGGCAGTCTTGCCATCGGATGCATCAAGAACGGCACTATGGACTTCAGCCCATTTGGCCTCGGTCTCTTCAAATTGAACCCTCGGCTAGGGAGTGCAATTGGGGCAGGGTGGGGCAAGGGATACTATTACTGGGGGGCAGGGGAAAATTTAAATGGGGCGGGGCAGGGGAATTTCTTTTTTTTTAAATTAATAGGTTAGGGCAGGGCAGGGCAAGGTCCGAATTAGTAGATGGATCGAGTAAAATAGAAGTGACTTGCGTATTTTATCATTTTTTTCCCAAGCCCTCCCCCGACAATCCCTAATCCCTCGCCCCTCGCTTCTCTTCCAAAGCCTTCGCCCCTCATCGTTGTTCCACATTCCAAAAGCCACTCTCCACCTTCAGGATTCAACCGACCCTTTCATAGCGCCCCGTTCATAGCGCAGATACTGAAACAAATGCCCGTCAGTTTTTCTAATCTTTCAAGCATTGTGAAAAGTTTTTTGCATTGATTTTGTTTGATATTAAGGTCATCAAAGTTGGAAACAACTACAACTAATTACTTGAAGGTAGCTCTTCAATCGCGAGGCACCATTTGTTGAGGGCTATACACTTCCGGTGATTATTGTTGTTAATATCTCCTCTTTTGTTTTTAATATTTCTTGTTGATTTGTTATTTCTGTAATTTTTTGGCTGTAAAACTAAACAATTAATAAGTTTTCGGGTACGATATCGTAAATTGGTTATGTCTTCAAAGCATATTGAGCTGTTAGATGTTCCTGTTGCTGCATTTCTTGTCGCCTACGAGGTGTTTGATTTTTTGTCAGTAGAGACTCATTTACTGCATTACTGTAGAGTGATGTTTTGAGACTCATTTGTTGCATTTCTTGCCGCCTACAACATATTTGCTGCTCGTTTATGTAAAACTTGAGACTCATTCTTGAGTTTATAGAATCAGTATTGGGGCTGAATTTAGAGAGGGTTGAATTAGTGACTTTGGATTGGAAAGGTGCTGCTAAATTTCTTGTTATCATCTGAGAGTTTTGAAGATTGAAAAAAAAAGCTACTGAGTTGCATATATTTGGAAAAAAAAAAAAGCTTTGGTTGAATTCTAGAATTGATATTGGAATCATTTTGCTGCTTTCCATCTAAACTATTTTCGACTGTTAGTCTGTGATTTTTGAGAAGTTATACTGCAAGTTTTTAGACAACATTTGGGACTGCATTTTGGTGATTGCAGCTTTGGTTCCATTTTAGTGAGATTCTATCTAGCTAATTATGTGAATATTTGTAATAGGTAATAATGGCATCTCAAAATGAAGAGAATCTGCCAGCTTCTTCTTCTAATGCTATTTCCTTAGACGGCGAGAGTCAAAGGCCTTTACAATCTGATGAAGTTGTTGAAATGGCAAAAAGGAGATATTCCCGAGCATGGAATCATTTCGAGCTAGTGAAGTTTAATGATGTCCCATATGGTGTTTGTAAGTATTGTAATTACCGTTATAGAAATGCTAGAAATTATGGTAGAAAATCTATGTTAGATCATGTACCTGAGTGTCCTAAAAGGCCAAGAGATGTACAAAATGAGGGTGATATTGGGGGTGGTTATTTTGATCAAGATGTTTCACGTAAACAACTTGCACATGCCATTATTTTACACGAGTATCCACTCTCTATAGTTGATCATGTGGGATTTAGGAACTTTTTTGCGAGTCTCCAGCCTATGTTTAAGATGGTTTCTATAAATACAATCAAGAATGACATAATAATTTTTTTTGACAATTTTAAATCGCAAACTTCTAAGTTGTTGGAGAAAGTCACGAGTAGAATTGCAATAACAACTGATATGTGGACTTCTAATAGTAACCAAAAAGGGTTCATGTCTATTACTGGTCATTTCATTGGTGATTCATAGAGGCTTCAAAGTCATATTCTGAGATTTGCTTATGTCCCTGCTCCACATGATAAAGATGCCTTGTGTGGTACTTTGGTTAATTGCTTGTTTGATTGGAATCTTGAATGAAAAATATCAACTATCACAGTTGATAATGCTAGCACAAACAATGCTATGATTAAAACTTTATTGGATGAGAAACTTAATAAAAAAGATTTGGAAACTTGGGTGAATGAGTTTAATCCTGTGATTAGCACTATGGTATCTGCGATATTGTTCAAATTTAAAAAATAATGGGATGATGTGCATATTTTAATGGGAGTAGCTGCACTCTTTGATCCACGATACAAGATGAGGTTGGTAGAGTTCTTTCTTCCACTAATTTATGGTGAAGAAGCTTCAACTAAAATTCAAGAAGTTCGATCCAATTGTTATGATCTCTTTCAAGATTATAAGAGTAAATTATCTGCTCCACATGATTCATTAGCATCTAGTTCTAGTGAAGTCACTAGTTTTACTCAGGGTGATCGGCTTTCGAGCTTTGTCAGATTTGTAGCCTCAACTGGAGCTACCATGGAGAAAAGATCAGAGTTGGATATGTACTTAGAAGAAGACTTACTACCTCGAACCCCTTCATTTGACAATTTGAGTTGGTGGAAGACATATGGATTGAAATTTCCTACATTGCAAAAAATGGCTCGTGATCTCTTACCCATTCTCGTGTCCATTGTTGCTTCAGAATCGGCATTAGCACTAGTGGGAGGTTGATTAGCCATCATCGGAGTAGACTCCACCCCACTACTTTGGAAGCTTTAATGAGTGCTCGCACGTGGTTATGGAATGACTTAAATGGTAAGTAATTTTCTCATTATTGTCTTAATAGGTATTCAATTGTTTAATACTATATTGATATATTGAACTATGCATTTTTTCTTTTAGGTTTGACTTCAACAGTTGATCAAGTTTCATGTCCAACATTGCTTGATGAAGAGGACGAGCTGGATTCAAGTGGTTTATCGCAACTATGAGACCCTTGACATGTTTACATCCCTTTTGTTCCTCTCAATTTTTGATTGCCACATAGCTATTGTTTAATATTTACTATTATTGCTTTGAATTTGGAATTGGTCTTTTGGTTATGTTTGGTCTGAGTCTAAGTAAGTATACTGGATTTAAGTTAAATTTAGCTAGTGTTTTGTACTTGTTAATAAGGGAGGTTTATGTTTGATCCTAAACGGGAAGTACTTGGTAGTCTTCAGCAAGCGTACTCATGAAAAGTTATTTACTTTTACTCTAGAATTCAGTCGTGAACTCCATGTTGATGTTGTTATATAAATAAATAAAAATTATAGGAGTTATATAAAATAAAAGCATTATCCCTGTGGACATATAATAGATTTTTTCACCTTTCATTCTTGTGAACGGGAAAAAAAAGAGTTTTATAAATTAGAAGTAAATTTTACATAATATACTAATGATAAAAAGAAAAAGAGAAAGAAACATGGCTAGTGTCTAGTACAACAATTCTGCAATATGTGATAATCTATGATATGTCAGCACAATTATTGTGATGACCCAAAAGGTCATCCCGTGTATTTCTAGCTAAATCTGTGTCCTGAGGTCATAAGAACCTCCTTTTATCCCACCTCGATTCGCGTGCGCAGTCCGAGCGTGTAGCCGTAAAGCCGTTATGAGAAAAACTAATGAAAATGATATTTTTGTGTTGAAATTTGAGTAAAGTTGACCTTGGTCAACATTTTTGGTAAACGGACCCGGATCTGTGATTTGACGATTCCGGAGGGTCCGTAGGAAAATATGGGACTTGGGCGTATGCACGGAATCGAATTCCGAGATCCCAAGTCCGAGAAATGAATTTGTAAAGAAAATTATTTTCTGAAAAAAATATAAAGGTTTTTGAAAATAAAATTCTATGTGAAACCTGTGGTATCGGGCCCGTAGCTTGGTCCCGGAGCCCGGTACAGGTTCGATATGATTATGTGGGTTATCTATCAAATTTGGTAAGAAACGGAATTTATTTGACGTGATTTGGACCTAAATTGCAAAATTTGATGTTTAAAGGAGTTTTGAGAAATTTCATTGATTTTGGGGTTTAATCTGATGTTTATGATGTTATTTTGGTGATTTGATTACACGAATAAGTCCGTAGGATGTTTTCGAGGTTGTGTGCACTTTTGGTTTGAAGTTCTGAGGGCTCGGGTGAGTTTCGGGTAGGTTCCGAGATGTTTTTAGGCTTAGAACAGGGTTGTTGCACGTTCAGAGAAGTACATATCTCTGAACCCGCCAGTGAGGTCCGCGGTTGCCTTTTTGCGATCCGCGGTGGAAGGGTCTTCGCGGCCGCGGTCGCCTTTGTGCGGTGGAAAGGTCTTCGCGGCCGCGGTCCGAAGTGTAAGGGTCTTCGCGACCGCGGTCGCTTTTGTGCAGTCCGCGGTGGGGGCCTGCGGGGGGGTATATTTAAACGGGATTTTCATCTATTTTTCATTTTTCAAAACCCTAAAAACATAAGAGGCAATTTTTCCAAACACTCTTTCTTCTCCAAAACATTAGTAAGTGATTTCTAACTCATTTTCTTTAATCCTTAACTTCTTTTTACTAGATTTCATCCTAGAATCTAGGGTTTTCATGGTGGAATTGGGAATTTTGGGTAAAACCTAAGAATATTGAAATTTGGGGATCTAGACCTCATATTGAGGTCGGATTCCAAAACAATTTATGTATCCAGGCTCTGGGGTGAATGGGTAACCGGGTTTTGGTTCGAACTTCGAGTTTGGACCGAGCGAGCCCACGGTCGATTTTTGACTTTTTGGGAAAAACTTTAGAAAACTCATTTCCATGCATTAGAATTGATTTATTTAGAATTTATTGATATAATTAAGTAACTTGTGCCTAGATACGAGCAAGTTGGTGGTGGAATCAGGAGGTAAAGCGGTAGTTGAGGCTTGAATTGAGTTCGTGGCATCGAGGTAAGTGTTTGGACTAACCTTAGCTTGAGGGAATAGGTGTTGAGTCATATGTGCTACGTGTTTATCTCATGTTCCATGTATAGGTGAGGTGACGAGTACCTATGCATTGTTGTCAAGCATGCCCGTGAGTCGGTCATTATGATATATGTGTTTTTCTTCGTTATTTACTGTGTTATGAAGTAAGTTTCATTTTGGAGGTTATTCAATTGTTGGAAATACTTGTTTGCGAACACTGTTGATTAATTGTCAGTTGAGGATTATTTTGTTAAGTTTTACACTTGAGCGAGATTGGTTATAGTTGTGTCCATTGCCGGGACAGTATTTGTTTCTACTGTTGTTCCCTTGCCGGGATGTTGTGATTATGGTACATGTTATTGCTTTTTCCCTGCCAAACTGTTGTTCTTGATATTGTTTGGGTGAGGAAGAGTGTAAAGCACGAAGGGTGATGCCGTGTATTTAATTGTTGCATTGTGAGGAAGTGTGTAAAGCACGAAGGGTGATGTCGTGTATTTATTTGTTGCATTGTGAGGATGAGAGTATAAAGCACGAAGGGTAATGTCGTGTCATGATTTAATATTTAAAAGCACGAAGGATGATGTCGTGCCATTTTATTTATTTATTGTATTGTGAGGATGAGAGTAAAAGCACGAAGGGTGATGTCGTGTATTTATTTATTTATTTATTACTTGTTTTGGTGAGGATGAGAGTAAAAGCACGAAGGGTGATGCCGTGCACTTGTTTTGGTGAGGATGAGAGTAAAGCACGAAGGGTGATGCTGTGTACTTGTTTGTTCTATGTGTTTACTTTCTGTGCTATTTTTGATATTTAGACTGTTGCTTCGTTCTATGATTCAGTAATTGTTTACCCCTTGTCCCCAGCATGTTCTCCCCCATTTTACACCTAACTGGTCATTTTCCTGCCGTTATTCATGTTATATATATTATTGAATTGCACAGGTGTTTATTATTTGTCGTGTCCTAGCCTTGTCACTACTTCGCCGAGGTTAGGCTCGGCACTTATTCTGTACATGGGGTCGGTTGTACTGATGCTACACATGCACTTCTTTATGTTGTGCAGATTATGGTACCGGACCCAGTGGACACTGATCGAGGTAGTATCCTTCAGTCCACCGGAGACACTGAGGTAGACCTGCAGGCAGGGCGCGGCGTCCCCTTCCTTATTCCACTTTCCTTTATTTCTGTTTCTAGTACTTCAGAAAACGGTTGCATTATTTCTTTCAGACCTTTTATCTATATTAATCATAAATAGTCTGTGACATTGTGACTCCAAAGATCCGGGTTGGCTAGTTTGAGAATTTGCTAAGTTTATGGATTTAGTTATGCATTTCCTTGTTATCTGTTCTTACTTTTAAGCTTTTAGTTACGGAAAAGCCGATTTTTACCTATTCTCGCTTAATAATTAAAGGTTTTACTAAATATAATAAAATACGTTGGCTTGTCTAGCGGGTTCAATGTTAGACGCCATCACGATCCCGGCGGTGAGAATTTCGGGTCGTGACAAGTTGGTATCAGAGACTCTAGGTTGCCTAGGTCTCACAAGTCACGGACAAACTTGGTAGAGTCTGAGGGATCGGTATGGAGACATTTGTACTTATCCCCCAGAGGCTACAAAGTTAGGAATAACTTCACATCTTTCTTCTCTGTCGTGCGATTTGAGTTTTAAATGCTAACTGAGTTTCTATTCTACTCCCTCGCAGATGGCGAGAACGCGTGCTTCCTCATCTACCAATCAGCAGCCCGATCCTCCAGTTGAAGCTCCCACGAGGGGCCGAGGACGAGGCTGAGGCCGTGCTAGAGGCCGAGGCAGGGGCAGGGCTCAGCCCAGAGAAGCAACCCCAGTGGAGGATCCTCAGGTAGAGTTTGCCGAAGAGATTCCTACTCAGACAATTCCAGTTGGACCAACTCAGGTCCTAGAGGGGTTTATTTCCACCCCGATTCTTCAAGACGCTCTGGTCCGCTTAGTGGGCCTTATGGAGAGCATGTGTCACGACCCAGAATCCTAATCCGAGTCGTGATGGCGTCCAACGACGGGGTTAGGCAATGCCAATACAAATTACACTAAGTGATACCCTTCCCATCCAATTAAAACAAGTCAAAGATTTACCAGTTTATAACAACTAACATGATACTAGCCTTGAGAGAAGGTAAAGTCATAGTAGATACAAAGCCGAAATAAAACATACACATGCCTGTACAACCCGAACCCAAAAGATATATATATACACTACGCGTGTGTGCCAGGAACTAGTGTCACGAGTGTCATGGGCAACTACTGAATATACAACGACTACAATATATATAGAGTCTCCGTCTGAATGAAATGGACAAAAAAATATAACAAAAGAGCTCCAGGGTGTTGCTAGGAAGTCGCCGGGAAAGCAGCTCACCGAGAAGTATGACCATGCTATCAATATCCAGCACCGGCCTGATAGTCAGACGCGCCAGCCTCCGGACCTGTACAGTCAAGTACAGAAAAGAAAAGAAAGTGCAGCATGAGTACATATTAAATAAATATGTACCCAGTGAGTATCCCGCCTAAAATCGAAGAAGTAGTGACGAGAGGTCGACTCGATACTCACTAAGGTCCAGCAGTAATAACTTATTATAGAATATGATGAAATACAGTAGGTATGTCAGGTAAATAAGTAACAAGTACATATATCAAAAGCAGAAAAATCCAAACAGTTATTGAACTAAACAATAAAGCACTTTCAAGAGTAAGACCACCGAACGAAACAATAATCACAAATTCTTAGATCCGACGTGGCGTACGGCCCGCTCCCATGAATTTCACAATTTCTTTTCAATTCCGCCGTGGCGTATGGCCCGCTCCCATATATTTCACAATTTCTTTTCAATTCCGTCGTGGCGTACGGCCCGCTCCCATATATTTCACAATTTCTTTTCAATAAAGCCTCGGATGAATAACACAATGCAAAACATAATTTCACAGTACATATGGCGTTACAGTAAATCATATAAAGCATTACAAAGAAAACATATTTAAGGCATTAAAAGAAAAGCGTACAAGGCATTACGGGAAAGCATACAAGGAATGATGTGGGCCTAACTACCTGGACATAACAATAATAGCCGCTACGTACGGACTCTCGTCACTTGGCGCGTACGTAGCCCCCAAACAATTTACACATAGCATATACATCACCTATGGGGACAATTCCCTCTTACAAGGTTAGAAAGGAGACTCACCTCGTGTCGAATCTACCCCTCGGACCACAATTGCGCCCGAAACTCCGAACTCTATACCCGAGGACTCGCAACTAGTCAAAAGGTGTGAAACTAGATCAATGCATGCACAATGTGATAAATTATCTTAGCTATTTAATAAAGTCGCCATTCTTGAAGAATTTCCAAATTCCAACCCCGGTCCCCTTTGATCAAATTCCGAAAATTCTCAAAGGGATCACTCACCCATAGCCTAAGGATCACAAAGGTGTGATTTCTACTTGACTTCATGGCCTAAAATGGAAAATTACAAAATCCTCTAGAACCCTAAAATTACTACCTAATTCTATGATTTTTAGATGATTTAGTAGTGAATTTAACTAGGAATTAATGTTAAAGCTAGAAGATTATGGGGTTTAACTTACCTCTTACAGTGGGTGGTCGTGGGAGGTGCTGCCCAAGCTTGGTTTCTCTCTAATGGAAGTTGATGGTGGGTAAAATGAAGACAAACCCGTAATTTGGACATTTAAAAGGGGCTGGCAACAGTGATTTCCGCACCTGCGACCTTGGGACCGCAGGTGCGGTCCCGCACCTGCGAGCAAATCACCGCCCCTGCGAAAAAGGGGCCTGGAACCCTGGCATCGCGCCTGCGGTGAAGGAGTCAGCGCCAGCGATCCCGCTCTTGCGGCTTGGAGCTCGCACCTGCGGACTTTTGGGCAAGGGGCTGAGGTCGCGCCTGTGGAGGAGGTTTCTGCACCAGCGGACCCGCTCCTGCATAATTTGTTCCGCACCTGCGGCTGGGCAACCGCACCTGCGGTCACACCAGCAGTTGTTTTAGCTGGTTTTTGGCCTGTCCGTGAGGCACCTGGGCCCACCCAAGCCCCCCTCCAAATATATCAACAAGTCTGTATTCATGATACGGAATCGCTCGAACTTCCGGAACATGGAAAACAACAACGAAACTCAAAATTCCACCCCAAAACCAAATTGAATCAAAACTAAGAACTTGAAATTCTAGAATTCACTTCAATGCGCCGAACCGGCCTAAACTACTTGGAATGACTTCAAATTTTGCAGACAAGTTTTAAATGACATGACAGAACTATTCCCGATCTCAGAATTTCATTCGGACCTCGGGAACATAAAATCACCTTTCAAGCCAAATTTCANAACACATATTGAACCTGTTCCGGGCTCCGAAATCATAATACGGGCCCGGCAGCACAGGTTTCACATCAAGGTTTTTATAAGCCTTTAATATTTTCATAAAATAATTTTCTTTATAAATTCATTTCTCGGACTTGGGTCCTCGGAATTCGATTCCGGGCACACGCCCAAGTCCTATATTTTCCTACGGACCTTCCGGGACCGTCGAATCACGGATCCGGGTCTGTTTACCAAAATTTTTGACCAAAGTCAACTTTATTAAATTAATTATCATAAATTAAACTCTTAATCAAGTTTTCACATAANAAGATGACCCCTTTTTGGGTCATCACAATCTCCCCCTCTAAAACAAACGTTCGTCCTCGAACGGACATGGAGTCGTACCTAATGAGCCGAATAGCTGTGGATACCTGCTCCGCATGTCCTCCTCGGACTCCCAAGTCGCCTCACCGACTGGTTGGCCCCTCCACTTGACCTTTACGGCAGATATTCTCTTAGACCTCAACTGGTGGTCCTTCCTATCAATAATAGCGATTGGCTCCTCCTCGAAGCCCAACTTCTCATCTAACTGAATAGTGTTGAAATCAATCACGTGAGAGAAATCGGCATGATATCTCCGGAGCATGGATACATGAAATACCGGATGAACTCTCGATAAGGCGGGAGGTAAAGCGAGCTCATAAGCAACCTCCCCGACTCGCCTCAACACCTCGAAAGGGTCGATAAACCTGGGGCTCAGCTTGCCCCTCTTCCCGAATCTCATAACGCCCTTCATCGGCGATATCTTCAACATAACCTTATC